>PVKC010048418.1:0-10895 GCA_004027635.1 Crocidura indochinensis | reverse complement strand
GGTGACGCTCAGGGGTTACTCCTGGCTATTTGCTCAGAAGTCGCTCCTGGCAGGCACGGGGGACCATATGGGGAACCAGGGGATCGAACCGCGGTCCGTCCTAGGTTAGCGCAGGCAAGGCAGGCACCTTTACCTCCAGCGCCACCGCCCAGCCCCCTCTTTTCTTTTACTTTTTTTCTGGGTAAATAAAAAGACTTAGGGGCTGGGAAGGTGGCGCTAGAGGTAAGGTGTTTGCCTTGCAAGCGCTAGCATAGGACAGACCTCGGTTCGATCCCTGGCGTCCCATATGGTCCCCCCAAGTCAGGAGCGATTTCTGAGAGCATAGCCAGGAGTAACTCCTGAGCATCAAATGGGTGTGGCCCCAAACCCCCCCCAAAAGTAAATAAATAAATAAATAAAATAAATAAATAAATAAATAAAAAGATTTATTAGAAATTAGAGGGAAAGGGAAGGGAACTCTCCAACTGGGAAGAACTTAGTGTAGGACAATGTTCAATCTTGAATTTGAAAAAACTTCACAACTAGTACACATGAAGCAGGAAGCAGGTGAAGTTGGTTGGTTCTGCAATTGGAAATAATAAGAATGAGCTTTATTGCTTTCTTTTCTCTACTTAAAACTACCCGAGAGTAGGGAAAAATCAAAGTGTTGAAAATTTAGAATTAAAAAGTGAAATCTTAAAAAAAATTTTTTGTCATTATAGACATGAAAGGACTTTAAGAAAATTTAAATGGTTCAACAAAAGATGCTCTAATGGATGACAGCGCAACTCCTACATACAATCTGCAGATAGAGCCAAAAGATGGGTGTCATCCTGGAGACTGTGTGGAAAGTATAGTAACCCGCTTGCCTTCCGCATCTGATGAAAATGAAAATCAGCTTGATGGAGACGGCTGTGAGCACCTGATAAGCAGTGACAGTGCAATGGGCAAACCTGAAGTATTTGAGCAGGACAATCTCAACAATAATGAAAGCTGCACAGCTAGCTGTGAGATGTCTGCAGGCGAGAACTCAGAGAGTAAGTCCTGTGAGGGCTCCAGAGAAGAACAGGCTTCCTTGGGGAAGGACCCAAAAATGCCTGGAAAAAGAAGCCCACGAAGCAAAAGAGGCACTGCTAGGAAGATAATACCACAGGGTATGTCTTTTCTTTTCATTTATGCTATTCTTTAAAAACAAACTCTTCCTGTCCTGTACTATGTTTACTGTCCCACATCTTGATTTCCTTCTCTTACTTTCTCTTATTTTACTCAGTAATTAACTCTGTAATACCATACAGAACCCAATGGTGTGGTAGACAACACAAGTGGGATGTCCCCACAGTGTTCTGTTGTGTTTAGTTTGTTTGATCTTGGTTTTAGGGCTACAGCCACTGGTACTCTGGCCCTGTGCTCAAGGGCCATTCTCTCTAGTGCTCTCTGGATCATGCAGTGCTGGAGATTGAACCCTGGCCTCCAGCAATGTTGTCAGTGCTTAGCCTGCTGTGCCCTTCCTCCAACCCTCATAGTGCTCCACTGCATCAACTTATTAAAATGTATTTAACTACTTCCTTATGACTCATTACAGTACTTTGCTGAAATTAATGTCCCAAGTTTTCTTTCTTTTTTTTTTTTGGTTTTTTGGGCCACACCCAGTGACGCTCAGGGGTTACTCCTGGCTATTCACTCAGAAGTCGCTCCTGGCAGTCACGGGGGACCATATGGGGAACCGGGGGATCGAACCGCGGTCCGTCCTAGGTTAGCGCAGGCACCTTACCTCCAGTGCCACCACCCGGCCCTGCAAGTTTTCAATACTGTAGTTTAATTATGGATGGTCTCCATCATTTATGATATATTAGACCATTTTCTACCAATTTCTGACAAGTAAAACATTGTCTTTTATAAGCAGAAATTCAACACTTTGGAAATAAATTTTAGGTAAATTTATTCACTTATAGTATACATTTCTTAATTTATTTAGTAAATTTTCATGAGTCCAAAACCTACTACTGGAAAAGACAATAGAATCGTAATGGAACATGCCGTTTTTTATTGGCGTTTTGAGGCAACATTTCTAGAGACCTGAGCATCATGTCCCAGAATAGTTTAGTTGTCTTATGTTACAAGTTCTTTTGTTCTTAATATAGTCAAATAGCCAGTGTTTCCAGCTGCAGTATATCAATTATTTTGCTGTGTTAAAACTGATATAATTTTAGGTAAGTATACTAAAATGAAAGTCTAACAAATTTTATGTCTTAATAGAGATAAAATTCACACATTATTCACTTTTCCCATTGAAAATGTACAATTCAGTGATTTTTTTCCATTCATTCACAAAGCTACGATAATCACTCTTTTTTATTTTAGAATATGCTTATTATAACAAAAAGAAAGAAAAGCCTCACACTACTAGCAATCACTGACCATTTCTCCTAAGCCATCCTAGCACAATGTAACATCTTTATACATATATATATATATTTTTTTTTTTTTTGGAGACTTTTCTACCCTGAACATTTTACATAAATGGAATCGCACAATATATGATTCTTAATGACTAACTTCTTTCCCTTATTTTGATTTATCAAGACTCACTCAAGTCAGGGCCGGAGCAGTGGCACAAGCAGTAAGGCATCTGCCTTGCCAGAGCTAGCCTAGGACAGAACGCTGTCCTGACATCCCATATGGTCCCCAAGCCAGGAGCGATTTCTGAGTTCATAACCAGGAGTAACCCCTGAGTGTCACTGGGTGTGGCTCAAAAACCAAACCAAAACAAAAAAGTCGTAACATGTATCACTTCATTCTTTTCTCTAGTGAAATAATATTCTATTGCGTGAACGTACCATTTTGTTGTTTTTTGTTTTGTTTGTTTGTTTTTGGGTCACACCTGGCAGTCCTCAAAGGTTACTCCTGGTTCTGTACTCAGAAATCAGTCCTGACAGGCACAGGGGACCATATGGGATGCCAGAATTCAAACCATCATCCGTCATGGATCCGCTCTGTGCAAGGCACACTGCTGTGCTATCTCTCCAACCCGAACATACCATATTTTTTTATCCATTTGTCTACTTACAGGAAATATGGTTGTTTTTAATCTCCTGCTGGTTCCTATGAACATATTCACACAAGTGGACACATATGTTTTCTTTGGGGAGGGTCAATAACAGTCTGCCAGTTTTCCAAAGGGCCAAAACATTTTATATTCCCACCAGCATTATGTAAGGATTACTTTTTTTCCACCTTTTTAACACTTGTTTACACATGATTATTTGATTATTCTCCACAACTTTAAAAGTTTAGATGTAATGTATATACCATGTAATGTAATGTACCATGTAAATTGACCTGCATTTATATACTATAGATTTACATGGATAAAGTATATATTTTAGTGGTTTTAGTATATTCACAAAGTTGTAAAAACCAGTATCTTAATTCTATAATATTTTATTTCCCTTCAAAGAAACTGTAGCCATTCGTAGCTACTCCACATTTCTTTCTACTTAGCCCCGACAATCATAATTTTGTATAGGTACAATAGACAAATTCAGATTTGCTTTCTGATAATTACCCTAACAATATAGTTTCTTAACTTATTTAGTCACCATAGCATCTAAGTATTTGGGAAAAAAAACAAAACAAAACAGTTCAGCTATGGCAGGAAGCCAGAGATAGTACTTGGAAAATGAGAAAGGAAGACACTTCGAAACTGGCTTACCACTTTTTACTGTCCTGACTTGTTTCACTGGAGGCCTTCACAGTATGCCAGGCTGGGAGGCAGTGAGGAGGACCTAAAAGCAAGGGGTGGAAAACAAGCCTTGATAATAATCTTTGTTCTGAAGACAATCTTATATAGGGATAAGAGCAAAGATTTGGGAACTTAAGTTTTGGCTCTGCCTGTTTCCACGAGTGTGGCCTAAGAAAACAGCCTCTTTCTTTACTGTGGAATGGATGATTCAGACTTTACCAAAGGTTTTGAACAATGGAGTTAATGAAGTGAGATTACACTTTAGGGAAGACTGTTTGATCTGCATTGTGGAACATGAGATCAAACTAGAACACTAGAGCACGACTGTTGATGAATTAGGGATTGTTATAATAATTTGTGCAAGGGACCTTGATGATCTGATAAAGGGAGCACCTATAGGAATGGAAGAAGTAGGTGGGTTCATAGTCACTAAAGAGGTGAATTGACTGGTCTATAGCTGACTAGTCTAGATTAGGTATTCAAATTTGTGGAGGCTAATTTCCAATTGTCTGACTGTGGCAGCAGATATGCGGCAATACCTCATACTGATGGGGGAAGTGTAGAGGAACAGGGAGCCAGTATGGGCAGAAAGAAGTGTGGTAATATTGAGCCCTCTACATATCCAAATGGGCCTGTAAAACAGATGTCAAGTCTGGGGTCTGGAGTCAGAATGATAGCATAGTGGTAGGGCGTTTGCCTTGCACGTGGTCAACCCGTGATGGATTCCAGTTCGATTCCCGACATCCCATTTGGTTCCCAAAGCTTGCCAGGAGCAACTTCTGAGTGCCACCAGGTATGACCCAAAAAAACCCAAACCAAACAAGACAAAACAAAACAACAACAGCAAATCTGGGGTCTGAGCTAAAGATAAAGTTTTGGGTAACCTCAGTCCATGAAAATACCTCAGGACAGAGGCCTTGTATCTCCACAGACCAGATAGTTCAGTGGTTACAGTACTTGTTTGCATGCAGTCCACCCTAGTTTGAAAACAAAATAAAACAAAGCAAAAGGACGTGTGTGTACACTATTATTTTACTATTATTGTCATAATGCTCCTTCTCTGCCCTAACTGAGCTACCCCCTCTTTGTGACAAGCTCTTTAGTCCTCCTGGTTCTCGTCTATTTTGTCTTTGGCTATTGTTCTTGTATGATTTTTTTTAATATCTCACAAATGAGTATGATCATTCTATGTCTATCTTTCTGCTACTGTGACTCATTTTACTCAGCATGATACCATGTCTGGTCATTTATAAACAAATTTCATGACTTCATTTTTTTCTAATGGTGTAGTATTTTATTGTATAGATGTACTATGGTTGTTGTTGTTTTTTTTTTTTTTGCATGGTGTAAAAGGTCCTTTTTTCCTTTCCCTCTAGGTTTTTAGGCCACATCTGGTGGGTGGTGCTCAGGGTTTACACTTGGCTCTGCTTTCAGAGATCCCTTAACCTGATCACAGGGCAACTTGACAGCAGCATAGCTCCTCACCACAGTTCCTGCTGTAGACAGAGCCCGTAGCCTGAGGGCACAGGAGAAGAATGTTCCACGTGGAGCTAATGGCATAATTATGCCACAGTTACATAATGCATCCCTTTGACCCGAGTCAGGGCAGGAGGAAGTTGACTGATTTTCAGATTTATCTCATTTGTGATACTAGTGTGGCTCATTGAGGAAATGGAAATAATATTTTTCCTTTATACCATTTAAATGTTGTTTAGCCAGTGACTGAAGCTATTTTAATTTGTTACTACCCTCTTCACAATTTTTGAGGGGCAGGCCAGAATCTTAGTGAGGGAATGTGCAAAGAAAAAGGAAGTCTTGCACAAACTCTAGCACTGGATCTACACAAACTTTATACTGCAACTTACTTTCCATTCATCTTCTAAAATTATCGCCTAGTTAAGGTCGGTTTGAGGAATAATTAAGCAGCAGCTCAGAGAATCATAACAGGGAAGAATTGAAGGTATTTTTCTTCTATTTTTTATTTTAGTAAGAATATATAGCAGTTTCCATTTTAATTGTGCATGTAGATGGCATTAATTACAATTCAACATGTTGTATAACCATCACCATTCTCTCTTTGCAAAATTTTATTACTCCAGAAACTCAAAGCATAAATCAGTATATTTTCTATTTTCCTTTATTAACCTTGATTCTAGAGAAGGGTCTGTTTTACTTACATTGGATTGGTATGTATCTGCATGCCTGAATATTATCTGAATTATTTTCTTTGTGAATATATCTAGAAATGTAATTTGCTAAAATCTTTCAATTTTTTAAAATTAAAAAAAATTGTTACATTTTATTGCAACCATTATGATTTACAATGTCCTTCAGAGTTGGGTTTCAGACATACAATGAATTAGGGCCAACCCCACCACCAGGGTTAAACTCTTTCCACTAATTTTCCCAGAGTATATCCCAGAATACAACACTTTGCCATCCCCACCACACACCCAGCCTGCCAGTATAAGAGGCTCATTTTAAGTTTCAATTGTTAAAGTTTGGGTCTCTTAATTCCATTATAGTTGGCCTTGGTCTGGATATTTAGTTTAGTCCTATTTTTTAACACCACCAAAACACCTGAGACCACTTGACCCCTGGCCCCCATCCTTTCATAATTATGTTTCTCCTCCTCCACTCAAGTTTTTCCCTTCACCTTGATATACAGTGGGGCCAAGGGTATTTGAGATAACTCCCATTTAAACCATTGTATTTTTCATGCAGTTATTTTAAATATCACATATAAATGATATCATTCTGCTTTTATACTTCTGGCTTATTTCATTGAACATATCTTCCAGTTTTATTCATGTTGCAACAAATGTCATGGTTGCATTATTCCTTATAGCTATGTAGTATTCCATAATATAAATGTAACACATCTTTATGATCCACTCATCTGTTGTTGGACATCTAGGTTGATTCCGAGTCTTAGCTATTGTTCTGAGTGCTGCAATGAATGGCAGTGTGCACACATCATTTTCGATGAATGTCTTTTTATCTAAGGGTTAGATACCCAAAAAAAGGGTTGCTGGGTCATATGGAAGCTCAATTTTGAGTTTACTGGGAATCCTCCAAACTGTTTGCCATAGGAATTGGACCAGACAGCATTCCTATCAACAGTGGATGAGAGTTCCTTTCTCACCACATCCTTACCAAGAGAGATTGTTCCCAATATTTTGGATATGTTTATGATCACTTCTCTGAGAAAGACCAGCAGATGATCAACAGGCACAGGAAAAATGTTCATCACTTATCATTAGGTAAATTCAAATAAAATCTTAAAATTTTTGAGAAACAAGTTTGTTCCATTTTCTTCAAATCACACCACTTATTTTTGTGTTTTTCTGTTAATTGCCATTCTGATTGGTAAAACTGGTATATAATTGTCAATATAATTTGCATTTCTTGAGTGGCTAATGATATTAAACTTCTGCTCATCATTAAACATCATCTTCAGAGATAGGTATATTCAAGTATAAGAATTATTTTTTGTTGTTTAGTTGTAGGAGTTAATATTTGTTCTTTTGTTGATTGGTTTTAGGAATCATACCTGATTATACTCAGGCCTTATTCTTGGCTCTGCACATAGAAATTACCCAGGCAGTTTCAGGGACCAAATGTGACGCCAGGGATTAAACCCACAGTACTATCTGTGACCCCAAATGTATTTGGATAGTAATCACTTGGCAGATACTTGACTTGCAAATACTTTTTCCATTTTGGATCCTTAGGACCTAGTTTGGAATTGGCTGTTATAGGTAGCAGAGACCAGGTTACTAAGAGAGTTAGAGGCTGAGTCTAGAGGGTGAGTCTAGCAGGGGTCCTCAAACTTTTTAAACAGCCCAGTTCACTGTCCCCCAGACCATTGGAGGGCCAGACTATAGTAAAAACAAAAATTACAAACGAATTCCTATGCACACTGCATACATCTTATTTTGATGTGAAGAAACAAAACGGGAACAAATACAATATGTGGCCCACGGGCCGTAGTTTGAGGCTGTCTGCAGAGGCCAGCATGGCTATGGGGAAGTGGGTCCTTGGCTAGCTGCAACTTTTCATATATCAGAGACATTAGGGTGACTTTGATTGTTTGACAGGGCCTGGCCTAGGTGAGAACTGAGATCTTACTTAGCCAGTCCCTTAGTTTTAAAGATAAGAAAACTATACCAATAGTGATATCTAAATTATCTTGCTAAGTGAAGTTTCATTACTCTTTGGTTTGTGCTTCTCTCTTTGAGTAAGGAATGTTATCTCAAGAATTAAAATGGGGCCAGAGCAATAGCACAGCAGATAGGTTGTTTGCCTTGCATACTGTCAACCCAGGTTTGAACCCTGGTGCCCAAATGGTCCCCTGAACCCGCTAGAAGTGATTTCTGAGCACAGATCCAGAAGTAACTTCTTTTTTTTGTTTGTTTGTTTGTTCGTTTGTTTGTTTTTGGGTCACTCCTGGCAGCGCTCAGGGGTTACTCCTGGCCCCATGCTCAGAAATTGCTCCTGGCAGGCACGGGGGACCATATGGGGCACCGGGATTCGAACCGATGACCTTTTGCATGAAAGGCAAACGCCTTACCTCCATGCTATCTCCCGGGCCCCCAGAAGTAACTTCTGAGCACTACCCAGTGTGGTTCAAAATACAAAACCCATCAAAAAAAAAAAAAAAAGAGTTAAGGTGATGTTGTAATCAACTCATCTTGAAACAGAAGATTTTCATCTTTTTTGTTCTCTCCCTTCACTTGGTGAGTAAAAAAACTCTAGCCTAACTCTTTGTTAGCCTTCTACGAACCATTAGAATTCTGAATGCATTAGGTACTTCTAGTCATGTTTGATGATTCTTTCTGTGGAGATTTCTTTGGTTAACTATTTAACTTTATATACGAATGCTTTATTTATATGTTGTACATAGCCATGTTTTATAAGATAATACAGAAAATGGATCTACCTGGAACCATAGCTATTTGTAAATTCCCATTGACCAAATAACAGACACAATGCATATTTTTTCCAGTTTTAGAATTTTGTTTTTTAGCTTTTGGGGCAACACTCAAGAGCACTCAGGGGTAACTCCTGGCTCTGCACTCAGAAATGATTCCTGGCAGGCTTGGGGGAATCATATGGGATGCCAGGGATTGAACCCAGGTTGGCCAGGTAAGGCAGATGCTCTACCCACTGTGTTATCATCACTCCAGCCCCCAGTTCCAGGATTTTTTTTAAGCCTTTAGATGAGAAAATTTTTTTTCTCTTTTTTTTTTTTGGGTCACACCCGGCAGTGCTCAGGGGTTACTCCTGGCTTCATGCTCAGAAATTGCTCCTGGCAGGCACGGGGGACCATATGGGGCACCGGGATTCTAACCGATAACCTTTCGCATTAAAGGCAAAAGCCTTACCTCCATGCTATCTCCCGGGCCCCGGATGAGAAAAATTTTAATTCTGTCCTTTTTCTTGTCTTTGAAACTAATTTGTAATACTTTGCCAGAATTCTGCTATTTTCTTTTATCTACTTTTATGGTAGATGAACATTATAAAATTTGTATCTTTTTTTCAAAGAAAAACTCTTGACTAATACTTAGTAATCCTCTGGGAAGACATTAATTACAGAATTTAGGTGATTGTTCTATCGCACAGTTGGAACAAAGGGAAAAAAAGTTCTCAGTATTATAGCAAACCAGCGATAGATAATTCAGTAGAATTTTATTTTTTAAAGTACTTCTTAGTTTCCTTGTAGTTCTTGGAAAGTTTATGTTCCCACATAGGCACTACTTCCACTGTGGTTAGAAAAGCCAAAAAATCTGTTACTGCTGTTTTAACGTGTACTGTCCTTGTGCAATGTTGTCCATTTCTTGGATCTTGTATTTCTTGCATAAAATTCATTGAAAAAAATTCTAATATATAGGGGCCAGAGCCATAGCACAGCAGTAGGGCGTTTGTCTTGCATGCAGCCAACACTGGATGGACCCCAGTTCGAATCCTGACATCCCATATGGTCCCCCGAGCCTGCCAGGGGCAATTTCTGAGCACAGAGCCAGAAATAACCCCTGAGCGCCTCTGGGTGTGACCCAAAAACCAAAAGAAAAAATTCTAAGATACAAAGATCACTCTAAATTACTAAGTTTTTTGTTTGTTTTGAGGGGGCCACATCCAGTGGTGCTTAGGGTTTACACCTGGCTCTTTATTCAGGAATCACTCCTGGCAGGCTTAGGGGACCATCTGGGATGCTGTGGATCAAACCTGGGATACCTGCTTGCAAGGCAATTGACCTACCCAGTGTACTTTGGATTCTAGACACAATTGGAGTTTAATGAATATATTTACTTTTTTAATATCTTTGAGCTTTCAGAGGCCTTTTTATTTAATTTTACTTGAAATTTTTTTATGATTTTTATGATTAGTAATTGTTATTTTAAGTTCTTTTGCCATAATGGAAATTTCTTCTAACCATCGTTTTATTTACTTCTTTAAGGACTTTCTTCAGGAGATAATACTCATTTACTTCAAGAAAATGTACTAAGTGCATCCACCACACTTGCTGTTTCTGAAGAGTCTGCTGAAGTAAATGCTAATACTGATCAGCCAGAAGCTCCAAAGTTAGCTCTGCAATCTCTATTCTCACTTATAAGAGGTGAAGTTGAGCAGTTGGATTCAAGAGTACTTCCCCTTTGCCTTCATCAGGTACTACAGTAAGCCCCTCACTCTTATTCCCACTAAAATTGTGGTACCAATATATTAGTAAAGTTCTAAAATGTTGTTCTGTGTACTTGATCCAACCACACATGACCTGAGAGAGTGTCGGAGCAGGCTTAAATCACTGACTGATGGGAAATTTGGCATATTGCTGACTGGTGATGACACATTAGTGTTGGATAATCTTTCTGTGGTTTAAATAGTAACCAACTTCTTTTAGTAAGTTTTATACAACTGAGGGTAAATGTAATAAGTACCAATTAGGTGTCCAAAACTCTGCTAACCACTGCAGAAACAAACTACCACATGAATATGTCCTTAAGATAGATTTCTGGATTAGGAGAAAGTTATATAAATAATGAATTATGGAATTCTCTACAAAGTGTATAAATAGATACACACTTAGGGTTTGACAAAAGTACAAAAATCTATGTTAGTTTTATTCTGTAGGCATTAGGGACAGAAAAAAAGTATGAGTGTTGAGTTGAGTTTT
>PVKC010048417.1:0-10905 GCA_004027635.1 Crocidura indochinensis | reverse complement strand
CAAGTACAGCCAGTGTGGCCCAAAAAACACACAATAAAATAATAATTTTGGAAAAGTTAAATGAGTTAAATAATAATTTTGGAAAAGTTAAATGAGTTTCCTGGCTTTAATCATTGGCACCATGAAACATTACAAAATGAATATCCTCATAATAATAATAATAACAATAATAATAATAATAAAAGCAAAACTACTTCCAAGAATATAGATGTTTGCTATAACATTTTTAATGTATGGATACTTAATTGCCTCACATTTAGAACCTAGATGCTGTGATATCTTGAGATATTTTACACAATCATATTTCTGATGTCTCCAGAAATTACAAAAGTTTAGAATTTATTCAGACATAAAAATTTTAGAGTAAACATAGAATTGAAATTTTAAAACCAGACTCTAACAGTGTATTCATTTTTTAAATTACATCAAAAAATCAATGGAAGTGTGATTGATATCTAAAATCAGCATCTAAATGATTAAGTCTTTTACCAGCAAAATACTTTAGTAAATGAGTTTAGTATGAAGCAGCAGTTCAAACAAAATGGTCAAAGAATTAAATTCCCATGTATTGTAAGAAATCTGACCCTGCCCTGGTAAGAGGTTAGACTTTAGTCACAGTGAGGCTACTCAGTAAAAAAAAAAAATGTGAAAGTTATTCAAAAGACTACCTATGGAAAGATAAGGTCAAAGTGTGACAGGGTAACTACAATGAATTTAACAGTAATCATTCCAAAAGGGAAGGGGTGAATTATGAGAAGACACCAGGAATACTAGCAACTGGACCTTTCCCTCTGTGCTTCTGACCAGTATGAACACACCACCCTATTTACACCACTGTTTGAGACTGATATTTCTTTTACATTCCCAGCATCAGGGCCTGTCATATTCAAACTGGATGACTGTAATCTCCTCTCCCCTAGACATCCTAGTGTGAGTAAATGCTGCGATATCTCAAGTCATTATTAAAATCAGTAATATATGTATATATAAAAGTTTATAAAATGTAATTTGATAAGGGAACCTAAATTTCAAGTTATTTTCTTTACAAAGTGAATAACTGTGAAATTTAGATCAATTAGTAACTCTTTCATGAAAAGACATCTGGTAAACTAAAGCTTTATATATGCTGACATAAACATAATCTTAGCTAAGGAAGGAAAAAAATAATGATCACCTATACATAACCTACATGGAAGAAAAAGTCTTAAAAACATTGTGCATAAAGTATTTAAAATTTGCATGAAGGAACAGCTTTATGAAGGGAACAATGTCCCTATTCTCAATAAGCTTTTTATCCAATTTTAAATGCTTTGGATTTTTTTTTTTTAGCTCAAAGCAAAGGAGGATATGGGATGCATGCTGGGAATGAGGGGGAATAGGAAAGACAATATTGGTGCTGGGAATGCCCCTGATTCCATGTCCCTGTATACCTAAAATTTCACTGTGAATGATTTGTAACCCACTTTGATCAAAATAAAAATATTTATTTAAAAAGTGGCACAATCTTCCAATAACAAAGAAAGCATTTTAAATAATTTTTATTGTGACCAAAAGTGAATAACAAATCTTTCACAGTAATATTTAAGGTACAAGGTGACAGTGAATCAGGGCCAGTTCCGCCTCCAGGATTGTCCTCCCTCAACCCCTTTTCTCAGCATATCTCCCTCCTTTGTCCCCTGGAGTGCTAGTGTAACTGTTCCCCTCTGCATATATCTTGTTGTAGATAGTGTATCGATTCTGTTGTTATTGACTTTGAGTTTGGTGTTTCAGTCTGATCATTTTTTATTTCCACTCAATGTTCACATGGCTATTTGGTCCTGGTACCCTTCATTTTTATTTTCCCCTCAATTCATGACACAGAACAAGATGATGGCAAAAATTTTATCAGAAAATTTTGAGATAAAGTTCCAATAGATTCCTCATCTTATAGGAAAAGGGTGTTTCAAAATCAGATATAACAACCAAAAAAATCACAATGCTTTGTGAATCTATTTTAAAAGATATCCCTGTGACCTTGTTTAAGTTTATCAAGGAAGGGAATATTCAAGGCCGGCTATGATGTGGGTCTCAAACTTTTGAAGGAAACAAGTTAGTGTAAGTAATCAAGAAGAAGAAAAAAGAAATGGATAAGTAAAAAACAATTAACTTCTGAAAAAGTGTTATTTAAATAAATTAAGAAATTGTAAGACTAACAATCATAAATTATTTCAAAGAAATAAATGTTCTATTTTTAGCCTTTATTCCATTGTTATGAACATTAGTACTATAAGAAACTAAATTATATAAAGAGAAAAAGAATTGATAGTACAGTGGATAGAATACTGGCCTTAAAAGCAACTTACACAGCTCAATCCCCAGCACTCTATACAGACTCTTCTGTTCAGCAGGAGTGATCCCTGCGTTCAGAGCCAGGAGAATAACTAACCATCACTAGGTTAAATAATAAATAATGGAGAGAGAAGAAGTGTCATATTAGGCCCAGTCCTTATTATGGTGAATATGAGTTGTTCTAGTTAAGAGCACAACCTGCATTAATTTAACAAGTGCATGAAAGTTTGGGAAAAACAGCTTCTCTTTTATATTTATATGAGCAGTCATGAGGAAATCTGGAAAATATGATGCAATGCAAAAATAAAATGCTCAGGAATGTTGCATTGATCTTTATTTGTCTGAGTACAAATTCCAACCTTGTTCATTTAGTATTCTACTTTACAATGCAAACAATTTTTAAAATAAATTCCTATGCTTACCAGCCATAAAATTTTAAATTTAAAAAGCAATAAAAAATAGGACCATTTCAACCACACTTTCAGATGTTATGAAATAAGCCTTATCTAGTCCTTCTGTAAATATAGGACTCTGTCACTGAGGAGAACTCCATTGGTCTCACTTGAATCTTGGAAATAATATACAGTGTGGTAAGTCTTAGATATCTCAAATAATGTAAATATATATCCACATTACTTTTAAATACTCAACAAATGTCAATTTTCTTCTATTTTTCTTAATGATTTTTAATTTTCTCTTAAATATTGTGCCCTTATTTTTGACAATATTTTCCTATAAAGATTTTATATCAAACTAGTGACATAGCTGGAAAGGCAGGAACAAGTGGCAAGTTCCAGGGTCTGACGGGCCATTGAATACCTCCAGTATGGCCCTACCGTTTCCTAGTACCACTATTTGCAAGTAGGATCACAAGCCCAGATCAGTCATCAAACTCACATCAGCATATTATGGTGAGTTCGTCAAGGCAACAGCACCTCTGGATTGATGTCATTAAAATAAAATTACTAGGGATTGGAATGATAGTGCTGTGGGTAGAGCATATACCTTGCATATAGCTGACTGAAGTCATATGTCTGGCTCCCTGCATGGTACTCCAAGTCCTTCCAAGAGTATATTCCTTTGTACAGAGCCAAGAGTAAAATCTGAACACAACTAGGTATGGACCCAAAATGACCAAAATAAAATAAAATTAGAATGTTATACCAATATTTATGTTTATATTATATATGTAGGTAGATATATTCTGACTCATCAAATATTAGCATATTTATTTATTTGGTTTCGGGGCTATACAGAACTGGAGCATTTATTTCTTGGATACATAATATATAAATTATATATTATCATGTATTATATATAGCCATATCATTTAAACCAACTGCCTGTAAATATATCTATTGACGTCTTGAAGTAATATTTTTGGTAGTATAATTTCCTGTGTCTTAAAGAAACTGGGTTTCCAAAAACATGACTATTAAAAAGAACCATTTTTCTTACTTAGCAGTCCCCACTGGTAAAACTCATAATACTTCCCATTTAAATATAAACCTTGTAAATACAAAAATATTTATTATAGGAAAATACTTTCTTCTCTACTCTTATATTATAATCATGTATTGAGTTTTTCCTCCTCAGGCAAAAGGAGTTAAGTATTCAGAGAAAGAAAATGCAATTTAAAGACCATTTAAAGTGATTTAACTTTTTTCTTAGCATTTAGTTTAAATATGAAGGGGAAAAAACTCATTCCCAAAACTAGTATTTTAATTAGAGCAAATTGAGAATTTTGTTGTAGCTATTAGGAGATATGCTCCTGTAAATTGGTGATAATGTTTAAAAACTTTACTCTCACAAAATGAAATATGCTACTCTTTAATAGCCTAGAAAATAGGCTGAATTCACTAAAAGTCTTTGTCTTTCTCTCGCCATCCTAGCCTTTTCCTATTTCTTTCTGTTTCTATCTGCCTCCATGTGGCTACTTCATCAACTGTTGTGAGCTGATCATGTACACAAGGTGCACATGAAATAGTATCCTTTGGGTTTAAAATGAAATTAATTCCCTCAGTGACTTTTCAGATTGTACACTGTGGACTGGAAGCTTGCCACCTGGAAAAACTGACACTTGGCTCCCTTGGGCCCACTGCATAGAATTGTTATAAGATAGCAAAAGTAGCTGAAGCAAATGAAAATGGGAAGTATAAACTACTTCACACAAATAAAATCGCACAGTTAGACAACTTTTAAAGTGGAAAAGAGAAGAATTGACTCTCTGAAGAGTTTTATTCAAAATTGTTTTTCAAAAAGACACTTTAAAACTCAAGAAACACAGAAACTACTCTTAATTCTAGTGGTTAAAGGAACCATTTGGTAGTTTATTATTGAGGAAAAATATGATGCAATAAGCAAAAATAATACTGGTCCAAGGGATAGCAAGCAAGATACTATTTTAAGACTCAATATTATCTTAAGGGACAAGAACTGGAGAAAAAGGAGATATTTAATCCAATGTACTTTTATATAATAAAAGATCAACATTTAAATTATAATTAATTTATTGTCTTTATACAATGGTCTCCAAAAAAAGCAATACTTAAAGCATAAGCCCTGCACACTCAATGATTTTACCTTTTATCAACGTCAAATTCATTGTCCCAGACGGGGTCTTCATCAAGTATATGATGTCTGGCAAGGAGATTGATCTTCAGCAGCATGATTCCACTACATTTTCTGGCCATAGTTATCGTAATTGAGTTCTACAAAGAGGGTGCCAATGACTTTTGGCTCTGGAAGAAAAGTCTCTTCTTGCTTGACCTGATTTTCTATGTTACCATCCACTTTCCAGTGCTCTTATCCATTCAGTTATGTTCAGGATGCCACAGGTACCCAAAAGAAAGTGGAAATGAGCTTGTCAAGTTGGAGATTTTCTGGCATTACTACATCATGTTCATCTTCTAGGTCTACTTCATCAGAATCACCATCTTGCTTAGGGTGGCAGTCGGTGACAGTGGCTTTTTGATGGAGGCCTTCAAACTCATCTTCTTAGTTCTTATGGGCTACAAATTCAACCCACTAGAGGACAGCCCCCACTTATAGTTGATCAAGGAAAACAAGGAGAATGTGTAGATGGAGCACATAATGACTAGTACTGTATTCTAGGAATACCTTTCAGAGTCACCACCACCTATGAGCAAGAGAGAGCTATTCTGATCTTCATTTACCATCATGGGCTAAATTTCACCTCCAAGAATCCCTTCTCATACACATTTCTACTGTTCTTGAAGAATGAGTGAGGAGGAGAGCCTGATCCCTGAACCCATACAGGGGGCCCAAAGCTTCCACAGCACATTTAGGCAAATAAGACTTTCCATTCTTTCATTCAAAGACTGGCTCAGTACTTAGCCTGGGGATTCCCCTATGCTCCTACATTCCCGTTGCATAACAATGACTCATATTTTGATTAAAAATGAAGAATCAATTAAATACTCTCAAAAAGAGATAAATATACAGAGTTCACAACTTAATACTTGTGTGCTTTTTTTAAAACTTTGTTATGGTATTAAAACTCTTAATTTTATATAAAGAAATAGAAACTGGCAGTAGCAGTGAGCTGAATTTCCAAGTCAGTATTTTTAGCTTGTCATGCTTTATTGGACCACACCATCATCTCGATTGAGTATCTGTATGATAATATATGAAATACTGTATCATATTAAGATTTAGTGTCTAAATTTTATATCTAGCATACAGCTCTAAGAACATGTTGTTGTTATATAATGCTTCCCCATAAAGCCATCCTATGGTATCAGTACTTAATGATTACTTATAATATCCTAAATTAGTGAAATAGGCTGTTAACTTCTACCATGACCCTATAAAAGAGGAAATAGTGTTGTTATCTAATTATAGAAGAAATATGATGATCTTCAAAAGCAACTCTATTAAAATAAATGGGAAAATATAAATCCAAATTGTAAGATAAATCTAGGGGCAACTCTTCTAAAAAGTTGGATCTTAATAAGAAAGATGTAACTCAACATGCTGAATACATATTTACATGTAGGGCATCTGAGTCCAATAGTGGTTCTTTTTAAATCACCAAAGAATGGTAACGTTGTCCCTGAGCACAAAGTTGGGGGTAGACCCTGAATATACTGGGCATGGCTCAGAAACAAACAAAAACAAATAGTAAAAAGACTATATTTTCAATGAGTAAAATGTACATTTGAGTCGCCTTGTACACTCAATGTAAATTTTTGTCATTAGGATATACTGTGATGTAATTGTTAGATAACGTTTAAGACCAATCTTGAAAATGTATATATAATGAAAATTAAAGGTTAATTTGTGCATGTCTTACATGTATTCATGTGTTTTACCTATGGCAACAAATGCTCCTGTAATCACCTCTGATTAAAGTCCTGAAGGCCACCAAAACTACCTTGATGACCTTGATATTACAAGGTACTTCATACTGGATTTAAGCAGCACATTTCCCCAGATGTAGCATTAATGAAATCATTAGCTTTTGGGGTTAAGACCTGACATCCTAAGGAAACCCTGCTGCCAATTGGAACCAAAAATGTGGGTAGACTTCCATTTCAAATAATGTTTTCAGTTAATATTAATTAATTTTAGCAATATAAATATAAGGGGCTCTGGTGTTTTTTCAAAATCATTTATTTTACTCTTCAAGGAATAATGCATCATATCCTAAAGAATATTTCTTGACAATAATATGTTAATTTAGCATTACACAAACAATCTAGTAGAAAAAACTTTAAAGTTAAGAGTAACTGTTAAAATGTGACACCTCTTGATCTTGACCTCAATGACTCAGACTTGGCTACATGAGCATGGCTTGGGAGCTATTAAAGTCCTAAGGATTTGGCCACATATCACTTTAATGATATCATAATCTCTAAGAAAGGGACTTTTTTTTTAAGTTTTCCCAGGTGAATCTTGATATGCAACCAAGACTGAGAAGCATTATCTGACTTTACTGCACTCATCTGTCTCCTAATATCACTTAGAAAATACTTTCAGTTTCTTATTTTAATCATTATGAAAGAGGTAAACACACAATGGGCCTTCTGACAGTAGAAGTGCTAGTATTGGAAGAGTAAGATTTAGTATTTGGAAAGATATGTATATTAAGATGTATATAAACTGTGTAAAGAACTTAACTAATTAAATAATTTTGATTCTAGATGCACTGAATTGTTAAGATGCCCAAAATAACTTATAACAATTTTCAAAATATATTATAAATTTGTGTTTATTGATATATATATATATAATGTGAGAATGTTAATGGACATACTGACATTAGATATACATTTCTGATATGAAGATTTTTATGCCATAAGTATATTTTATTGAATTGATGTTAAGTTGCATGAGTATGAAACAACCAAGATAAAAACAGAAGCAACCTTTAAGTACTGTATAGTTAACAATAAACACTATGGAAAATTACATTGATGTCATATGTTTAACAATATTTTGATGAGCCCAAAATTTGAGTGGAGAATATTAATTAAGAAAGTTATGAAGAAATAAATTTGGAATAGACTAATAAAATATGAGCCTAATTACAAATTTGCTTGCTTATTTACCATCTTTTCTCTGACCTAAAATCAACAGTACTGCTGAGGTAATAAATATCTCTAGTAAGAAGCCAAGTAGAGAAGAAAATATTTGTAGAATTATTGACTTTCTAAAAAGTCTAAGCACCAGGAATTTTGTTTTAAATCAATGATCGCAGAACTGTGACTCAGAATAGCATATAAGAAAGAAACATATTGCATATTGTTCATTTTTCTATTATGGTAGAATGAATCTCAAATGAGAAGTTTAAAATATTCCTGCCTAATTTAGACATAATCTAAAATAATATATTTTTTTTCTCCTTGTCACATTGTTTCTTATTTGACCTACAACAGCACTGGTCATCAATTCCATCAATTCCAAGCTGAATGCTTCCCCAAGCCTAATTGAAACACAGGGTTCAAAGAGACAGAATAATCAACGACCTCATGGAAGTAATCCAAGATACATCTATCCAGAATTGCTCCATTTATATTCCTATTTCTCCCAACTTACAGCTTATTCCTGGAGCTGAGTATAAATGTTCATGCTTAGAATAGAAGCCATGCATTTGAACATAATCAGATACTCTTTTCCCTGGAGATACAATAAGCTTAAACTTCTTTAGAGTTTTGAGTGTGCTAAAAGTATCTACCTTAGCTGTAGGGGAATTGTTTTAGCAATACACATTGCCAATAAAAATGATAATAATTTAAATTAGTTAGTCATGCCTTTATTAATGCAAACAATAAAACATATTCATGGACATTAGATTCTGTCTATGCTATAGAACAACTCATTATAAATTATTGTTCTTTTAGCAGTCTCTTCAGTTTATTTTTAATTCAAAAATGTAGGTTGAAAAATAAGTGTGCTAGAATTAGTGCATTTTAATTTTTTAAAACAGAGTCTTCAGGAGGTTTTTGCATAATCACACACAAATAGTTGTATGTCATGGTGAAATTAAAATCGAAGACAGTTTAAAAGCAGTAAAATTTAAATACAAGGACAATTTAATGTACCATCTGCAAGGCTGAGTAGATTTAAACATTACCTTGCTAACCTCCTAAATTCTCAGGAGATAAGTTGAGGATGTAAAATCTAGGTGGGCTCTATTTTCTTGATCAGATTCTAATGTTCACAAAACTAAATGAAGGCCACTTTCTTCATAAATGTTGAATATGCTTTATAAGCTAAATGGCTATCGGTTTATGACTAGGAGATCCAGGTTATTTCTATAAGCATATCATTCATTAGTTCCCTATCAAAGTACCTCTATTACTTAATTAATATGACTCAAAGCAATATATTACTCTTCGTATGGATAAATTAATAGTCATTCGGTGTGATATGGAATTGCTGAGTGAAGAGAGTACTTTAGAGGGTGAACAATTTGATTTGAAAGAAACATACTTAACCTTATTGGGAAAAAAGGGATCAGTCATTCTCTTCTACTATTCAAAGGTTCATTAAATTTTGGAGGCGTCTATAGATATTTTTAGGAGTTAAATTTAGAATGAACTCATATTTAGCAAACTTTAACTCGAAATCCTGTTTGCTAAAGAAATAAAAAATTTTAGTTAAAAACAAGTAGAAATAGCCCACTTTAAAAAAATAAAAATAAAGAGATGTGATTGTAAAAATATTGTTGGCTTTGTAAATATTTACAGGACTCTCTAGTGATTTTTCTAAAAATGTATTCAGGTATTAATAATATTTTAGGTGGAACAAATAAATTCTAGTTCTAAAGTGCAATTCTCAAAAATTAAAGGGAAAGCGAATAAAAGGGAATGACACTGATAATAGCAGCTGAAAACGATCCTTTCACAAATTACAGAGCACAAATGGAAATGAATGACACAGAATATTTTATGGTAGTCACAAAAACTCCATTTAAATCTATCCAGATAATCTTATTATTTGGACAATAGATTTATTGTATTATTATAGGAACAGAAGTGCAATGAGATAGATTAGGAATTTGGTGAAAGATATGGAGTAGCTCTTTTGAGTCAGAAGAAATAACAGGAAGTTGTGAGCCAAAATGACTTCTTTGTTATAACTTTCTACTGCAAATCATACAGACTTGCCAAAATATGTCTTAAGTATAGCTTGCCTGCTATTCCTCAAATCTTTTTCTTGAATTACCAGGTTGGTTGTAATTCCCAGTCAACACATTCGCATAGTAATGTTTTGAACCAAATAGATCACATAATATAAGCTACTTCAATTTTCAATAATGTTCTATGATAAAGTCATAGCATTTAAAAATTAAATGAAGGGATTTTGTAGTATTTATCAATGAATGACAAAGTATTATATGATCACAAAGTTCTCATATTTTTCCTCCCTTTTATGACTAGAGGTGTAACAAAGCAAAAATGCTCAATGTTTCAATTAAATATATATTGAGCTTCTGTCTCTGTATACATGTAATGCTAAAACATCAGAGAATGAAATCTGTGCCTAACTCAATGAAAGTCTTTTTCTACCAGTCTCAGTCTTCCATAAGAATGAAAACCATGGATTGCATTTTATTTCTTAAAATATCCTGGAAATTCTCTTGTGATACCTTTCCCTAATTTGACCTAGAGTTACAGTGGGCACAGACACACTGTCACTTTAGCTGCAAATTTGTGTATTCCTCATTCTCTATTTGGCTTTCCATATCTCAAGTAACCAACAGCAGCATCTGTCACACATGGAGGGAAACTGTATTTGACTGAATATCACAGTGTCCCATTATTTGCTCAATGACAGAAGAAAGTTTCTGAAGTGACATTTGAGATGACAATAAATTAAAATCCCCAAGTCAGAAACTATAGTTCTATAGGTCTCCAGAGTAGTAGTGATGTCAGTAAAGATGAGTTTGTGCAAAGATGTTGCAACATGAACAGAATCCAAGTAGAGTTATCATTATAGCTGTTGAAACTCACTTGTGACAAAATAATACAAAATTTCATGTTCCTGGATAACTAATAAGAAAGAATGAAATGAGTTTATATTTACTTTACAGATATTCTCCTTCAAAAA
>PVKC010048416.1:0-10899 GCA_004027635.1 Crocidura indochinensis | reverse complement strand
TCATCTCTTCTGACAGCTGCATAATATTCCATTGTGTATATGTACCACAGTTTCTTTAGCCATTCGTCAGTTGAAGGGCATCTAGATTGTTTCCAGAGTCTTGCTATGGTAAATAGTGCTGCAATGAATATAGGTGTAAGGAAGGGGTTTTTGTATTGTATTTTTGTGTTCCTAGGGTATATTCCTAGGAGTGGTATAGGTGGGTCATATGGGAGCTCGATTTTCAGTTTCTGGAGGAATCTCCATATCGCTTTCCATAAAGGTTGAACTACACTGCATTCCCACCAACAGTGGATAAGAGTTCCTTTCTCTCCACATCCCCGCCAACACTGTTTGTTCTCGTTCTTTGTGATGTGTGCCATTCTCTGTGGTGTGAGGTGGTACCTCATAGTTGTTTTGATTTGCATCTCCCTGATGATTAGTGATGTGGAGCATTTTTTCATGTGTCTTCTGGCCATTTGTATTTCTTCCTTGTCAAAGTGTCTGTCCATTTCTTCTCCCCATTTTTTGATGGGATTAGATGTTTTTTCTTGTAAAGTTCTGTCAGTGCCTTGTATATTTTGGAAATTAGCCCCTTATCTGATGGGTATTGGGTGAATAGTTTCTCCCACTCAGTGGGAGGCTCTTGTATCCTGGGCGCTATTTCCTTTGAGGTGCAGAAGCTTCTCAGCTTAATATATTCCCATCTGTTAATATCTGTTTTCACCTGCTTAGAGAGTGCATTTTCCTCCTTGAATATGCTTGTAGTCTCAATATCCTGGAGTGTTTTGCCTACGTGTTGTTCTATGTATTTTATGCTTTCAGGTCTGATATCAAGGTCTTTCATCCATTTGGATTTCATCTTCATACATGATGTTAGCTGGGGGTCTAAGTTCAATTTTTTGCAAGTGGCTAGCCAGTTGAGCCAACACCACTTGTTGAAGAGGCTTTCTTTGCTCCATTTAGGATTTCTTGCTCCTTTATCGAAAATTAGTTGACTGTATGTCTGGGGAACACTTTCTGAGTATTCAAGCCTATTCCACTGATCTGAGGGCCTGTCCTTATTCCAATACCATGCTGTTTTGATAACTATTGCTTTGTAGTAAAGTTTGAAATTGGGGAAAGTAATTCCTCCCATGTTCTTTTTCCCAATGATTGCTTTCGCTATTCTTGGGTGTTTATTGTTCCAAATGAATTTCAAAAGTGCCTGATCCACTTCTTTGAAGAATGTCATGGGGATCTTTAGAGGGATCACATTAAATCTGTATAATGCCTTGGGTAGTATTGCCATTTTGATGATGTTAATCCTGCCAATCCATGAGCAGGGTATGTGTTTCCATTTCCGTGTGTCCTCTCTTATTTCTTGGAGCAGAGTTTTATAGTTTTCTTTGTATAGGTCCTTCACGTTTTTAGTCAAGTTTATTCCCAGATATTTGAGTTTGTGTGGCACTATTGTGAATGGGGTTGTTTTCTTAATGTCCATTTCTTCCTTATTACTATTGATGTATAGAAAGGCCATTGATTTCTGTGTGTTGTTTTGTAGCCTGCCACCTTGCTATTTGAGTCTATTGTTTCTAGAAGCTATTTGGTAGAATCTTTAGTGTTCTCTAAGTAGAGTATCATGCCATCTGCAAACAGCGAGAACTTGATTTCTTCCTTTCCTATCTGGATTCCCTTGGTATCTTTTTAGGTTGTACTCTGGGTAATTCAATTGGTGGAAGCAGATTGATATGGTGGAGGTAATGACACTGAATCACTGTATATCTGAAATTAAACTATGAAGGACTTTGTAGATCACAATGGTTTCATTAAAACAAGAAAATTGAATTATACAAAGGAGATACACACATTCCTTATAAGTCTTAAGAAATGATCAGATCAGTATATAATTTCTGAATCATCTCTTCAGTCAACTATGTAGTCTTGTGGAGTCTGAGAAAAAGTTTGCAGCAGTTGAATATACAGAAATGTTCTAGAGCCAAGGATCTCCCAAAAACCAGTTGGGAACAACAGTCTTATGGTGAAGTTAAGTGTCAAAAAACTTTTGCCAAGAACCTATCAGTGATAGCAGTGTGTCTGCTGAGAATGAGTCACAGCTCAATGAGTTGAGCAACTCTGAAAGCATCAGAAAAGAGAGTGATGACAAATAACATGAGATCTTCATGCAGGTATAGCCACTGGAAAGGACCATGAACAGTTCACACATGGTGCCTTCTGAGGCCCACTCTTCAATCTCTGGGCTTTTCACAGCAGCGACTTCATCTTCCTGTGATGGATATAGGAGCAGTATGAAATGGGATATTCCCACAAGCAGCATTTTGAAGGGGGGTAATGAGAAGTTAAATAACTGAAGGCAAAATGTTAACTAGAGAGATTTAATAAATCTATGTTGGGAGAATAAAAGAAAACAATAGGAAATAGAGGAAATCAAAGGAAAGTCAGATACCACAGACATTACGTACAGCTTGACAGATATTAAACCAACTCAGAGTTGGCCAGCACACTCACACCCATACATATATGTAGACAACAAAAGGATCAATTCAAATGTTACACCTGGAAAATCGACAGTTTGTTTCTACTCTCTTCCTTTGACATGATTTGTGTTGGTTTTAAAGGAAGGTTTGTTTTCTTATCATGCATTTATGTCTAAATTTTTTTCATTTATGAGAATCTTGCTCTGACAAGGTGAAGTGGGTTCCTGAGTTTCTTTTATTTATTTATTTATTTTGTCACACCCAGCAGTGCTCAGGGGTTACTCCTGGCTCCATGCTCAAAAATTGCTCCTGGCAGGCACGGGGGACCATATGGGACACCGGGATTCGAACCAACCACCTTTGGTCCTGGACCAGCTGCTTGCAAGGCAAACACCACTGTGCTATCTCTCTGAGCCCAGTTCCAGAGTTTCTTGGCTTGGTTGCCTTCTGTTGAAACATAAGCATATCTTTTCCCTTGAATGAGGAGTTTATGAGCAATTTATTCATTATTTATTTTTACCAATATAGGTGAATTTATTATTTTCTGTACCTGAAATACTTTAAAAGTGTTTTTCAGCAACAGTATATGTTTCTCCTTGGGGTAAATTTAAGAAGTTTAGTGAAAACAATGTTAAGAATAAAAGGTCTGTGGGTGACATGCCTCTTTTTCTATATAATATAATAATTGAGTTTGGAAGTCTGTGAGGTCTCTCAACTATGGCTTGTTTCTGCTTATTATAAGAGATGTCAGTGATATATATGATATGCCATTTCTTACAAAATAATTAAAACATTTTAGTTACATAGACTGGGCCATTGTCTTTATGGATTTGGGGATAACATAATAAAAAAAATATTTCAGCATGAAGTTGCAAACTCCTTGTCTTGTTTTGAAATCAGTGGAACTCCCCTTGTAAAATGGGAATTTATATCTACCACCAATGAAAATAGAGACTTTTGGAAAAAAAAAGTCAACATGTAATATCCATTTGTCACACTTTATTAGTCTTAACCATCAGGGTACATGCGTCCTTTTATTCAAGGAATCACAAATGATACAAGTATTGAATATTTGTCTGGCTTTCCTACATGGAATATGATAGTTAAATGCATACTATGGGCATTTGTGTGTAGTGCTTCATGTTCTTCTGAAGGTGAATTGAGTATTGGCATGACCGCATAATCAATAGTTTCATTTTCTTTTGCCATTATCCCTGTGAGCCCAGAGTGGGCTCTTTTGTGAGTGATAAAAATTGATTCAGAACATTTTTGCAGAAGTGATTGTAATTGCTACGACAAATCTTGAACAACCTGATTATGAGCACTTAAAGAGTTGGTTACTATGCCTAGAAATAATTCTATCACATCAGCTGGCTCTTTTACTATATTGCATGGCTCTGAATCACGTGATAGTAAGTAATTTAAAGTAGCAAGTTCCACTTGTTGAACAGCCATTTAATTAATATGAACTATAGTGTTCAGTGAAAGGAGAGTGTCACTGTCTTTTCCCAATGACGACCCTTCAATATCAAACACAGGGGTGTAGGTATAGGAGAGAAGCAATTAATAGAGAATATCACAAAATGTATCTTCTTAAGTAAGTCACAGGATGATGCAGGACATTTCATATTTTAATATAAATTTTTATTTAAACACCATGATTGCAAGCATGTTCAGTCATAAACAGAATACCTCCCTTCATTAGTGCAATATTTCCACCACCAATGCCCAACTCCCCACTTCTGCCTGTATTTGCTACACGCATTCTACTTCTCTCATTCTTTAACATTGTCAATATAGTTGTTAGTGTAGTTATTTCTCTAACAGTGTTCACCACTCTTTGTGGTGAGTTTCAAATTGTGAACTGGCCCTTCCAGCCCTTTGGGCCCTTAACTCTATTGTCTCTGGGCCTTATTACAGAAATGTTTTTAATCTTTTTTAAATCCATAGATGAGTGAGACCATTCTGTGTCTATCTCTTTCCCTCTGACTTATTTCACTCAACATAATAGATTCCATGTACAACCAGGTATAGGAAAACTTCATGACTTCATCTCTCCTGACAGCTGCATAATATTCCATTTTTGATGGGGTTATATAGTTTTTTCGTATTATGTTCTGACAGTACCTTGTATATTTTGGAGATTAGCCCCTTGTCTGATGGGTGTTGGGTGAATAGTTTCTCTCATTGTATGTGTGGCTTTTTATCTTATTTCTTTTGAGTTGTAGAAGCTCCTCAGCTTAATATAGTCCCATCTGTTTATCTCTACTTCTACTTTTTTGGAGAGTTCTGTTTCCTCCTTGAAGATGCATTTAGTCTCAATGTCAAGTAGTGTTTTACCTATGTGTTGTTCTATATACCTTATAATTTCAGGCCTGATATTAAGGTCTTTAATCCATTTGGATTTTACCTTTGTGCATGGTGTTAGATGGGGGTCTGAGTTCTCTTTTTGCAAGTGGCTAATAAGTTGTGCCAACAGCATACGTTGAAGAAACTTTCCTTGTTCCATTTTGTATTCCTTATCCTGCTATCAAAGATTAGTTAATTGTACATCTGAGAAATATTCTCTGAATACTCAAGTCTATTTCACTGCCCTCTTTATTCCAAAGCCATGCTCTTTTGATACCTGTTGCTTCGGGTTTTTTTTAGGGGAGGTCACACCTGGCAGCGCTCAGGGGTTACTCCTGGCTCTATGCTCAGAAATCGCTCCTGGCAGACTTGGGGGATATATGGGATGCCGAGATTCTAACCACCGTCCTTCTCCATGCAAGGCAAATGCCTTAACATCATGCTATCCCTCCAGTCCCAACCTATTGCTTTGTAATACAGTTTAAAATTGGGGAAAGTAATGCCTCCCATATATATTTTTCCCAAGGCTTGTTTTAGCTATTCGCAGGTGTTTATTGTTCCAAATGAATTTCAGGAGTGTTTGATCCACTTCTTTGAAAACTGTCATGGGTATTTTTAGAGAAATTACATTAAATCTGTACAATGCTTTGGGGAGTATTGGAATTTTAATGATGTTATTCCTGCCAATCCAAGAGCAGGTTATGGATTTCCATTTCTGCATGTCTTCTCTTATTTGTTGTAGCAGGGTTTTATAGTTTTCTTTATATTGGTCCTTCACCTCTTTAGTTAAGTTGATCCCAAGATATTTGAGTTTGTGGGGCACTTATGTGAATGGAATTGACATTTTAATGACAATAATCCTACCAATACATGAACAGGTATGCATCTTCATTTCCGTGTGTCCTCCTTTATTTCTCGAAGCAGGTTTTTGTAGTTTTCTTTGTATAGGTCCCTCACCTCTTTAGTTCAGTTTACCCAAGATATTTGAGTTTGTGGTGCACTAATGTGAATGGGATTGTTTTCTTAATGTCCATTTTTTTCTCTATCATTATTAGTGTATAAGAAGGCTATGACTTTTGCATGTTAATTTTGTAGTCTGCCACTTTTTATATGAATCTATGATTTCTAGAAGCTTTTTTGGCAGAGTCTTTGCCATCGCATATATAAACTTTTAGAGGAGCTCAGCCCACTAGATGTATCCTCAGATTTTCCTGGTGGGGAGAACTGAAATAACCCCCATGGGGGTTCCTCAAAAGGAATGCCTTTTTCCTCTGCGTGGATGGTTGAGGGATTTCCGAAGAGATGCTTGACATTACATTTTTGGTCAGTATTTGGCTATCTCTCCTTTGTAAATCTCAGGCAAAATTGTGGCCTCTATCAAATAATTTGGCTCAGAAATTCCAGCACAAAATGTTACTAAGAGAATCCCTTTTCTGGATAATATTTGGCCCTAAAAGCAAAAACAATGTTTTTTCTCTTTTTCAAATATGTCCTTGCAGCTGCAGTTTCTGTTAATCAAGGACAAAGTCAGAAAGGGGACCCTGGGCTATTGGCTCTTTTTAGAAAAAGAGAACCACACCTAAGGGGATTTGGGTCCTTTCTTTACTTGACCTCTAAAACTATAGAGTCCAGCTCAGCATAGACTATGTTCCTACTTTCTTCTTTGTGTTTTTTTTTTTTTTTTTGGATTTTGGGTCACACCCGGCAGTGCTCAGGGGTTACTCCTGGCTCCATGCTCAGAAATTGCTCCTGGCAGGCACGGGGGACCATATGGGGCACCGGGATTCGAACCGATGACCTTTTGCATGAAAGGCAAACGCTTTACCTCCATGCTATATCCCGGGCCCCTACTTTCTTCTTTGTAACTCAGAATCCTTATAGCTTACACCCATAGCTTAAGTATGTTTACTGTTAAACTTAGCTTTGTGATTGTAATTATGCTTTTCTATATCTATGGCTGGTTTTACCCCTATAAATCTCCTTGACTAAAGATTAAATTTGTCATGGGGCTGGAGAGATAGCACAGTGGCGTTTGCTTTGCAAGCAGCCAATCTAGGACCTAAGGTGGTTGGTTCGAATCTTGGCATCCCATATGGTCCCCCATGCCTGCCAGGAGTTATTTCTGAGCAGAAAGCCAGGAGTAACTGCTACCCCCCACTTAAGGGGGCACGTACCAGATGTCCTTTACTGGCTTCCCTGGTGCAGTCTAACTCTTTCTTCCAAGAAACATCTGCTAGAAGGCCCACCTAGAGGTCTATTGTGGATGGATCCTTTGCGTGGATTGCTGGCGATTTTTCTGTCATACTTCCCATGTGGGTGACCCTGCTGTCTCTATAACCAGGCCTCAATGCTTCTAACAAAGGAAGGACAGTACTCCAAACCGCCAAAAGTCTCCTGCCCATTAGATTTTTTGTGACCATTTGTCTCTCTCCTCCCACTTCCTTGAAGGTACCTGGTTTCTCTTTACCCAAAACAGAAAGCTAATCAGAACTTCTTTTCCTTACCTGTTAGTATCGGTCTCTTCATGCTAATTCTAGCTCTGATCTCATTGGTTCATCCCTCTTTCTTTTCTCCCTGGCTACACCCCTGCACTCCTAAAATCTGCCTATATAAGGCTCATGTAAAAAATAAACTCTCTCTCTCTGGTCTCTCTCGTCACTTGTCTCTTTGACGAAGGACACCATGTAATTTTGTGTGGTCTCATTTATTTCATTTCATATTTCATATTTGTCCGCTCATGCATCCGCTTAATTCTCAGTGAAGAAAATTTACCCACTAAGGTTGCTTAGGGACTTTATAGGTCCCCAGCAAGTAACCCCTGAGCGCAGCTGGGTGTGGCCCAAAAACCAAAACAAAAAAAAATTAAATTTGTTGCAGTCTTGCCAGAAGATGTGTTGACCCCATATACTCTGTGTGTGGTATCATTATTTTATATTTCATATTTGGCTACTCGTACTCCCACTTTTCTCCCGTGAATGATTTGCCCCCGACTAGAGATGCTGAGATGCAAGAGCCTGCAGTAAGTCTTTAGGGGTTTCTAAATATATTATCATGTCATCTGCAAACAGTGAGAGCTAGACTTCTTCCTTACCTATCTGGATGCCCTTGATAACTTTTCTTGCCTAATCTCTATGGCAAGTACTTCCAGTACTATGTTGAATAGAAGTGAGAGGGCAGCCTTGTATTGTGCCAGATTTTAGGGGAAAGGATTTTAGTTTATCTCTATTGATAATATTGACTATATCGAGAAAAGTTTCTTTCATTACCATCTCGATAAGGGTTTTCAAAAATCAAGAATGGGTGTTGGACCTTATCTAATGTTTTCTCTGCATCTATTGATATAGCCATTTGACTTTTGTTTTTCTTTTTGTTGATATAGTGTATTATGTTGATTGATTTATGGGTGTTAAACCATCCTTGCATTCCTGGGACCTTCTTGATAATGCATTGAATTATATTTGCCAGAATTTTGTTGAGGATATTTGCATCTGTGTTCATCAAGGATATTGGTCTGTAATTTTCTTTTTTCTGGCAGCATCTGTCTGTTTTTGATATCAGGTGGTGTTAGCTCCATAGAAACTATTTGGAAGTGTTCCTGTTTCTTCCATTTTATGAAAGAGGATGAAAAGTATTGGTAGAAGTTCCTCTTGAAAGGTTTGAAAGAATTCATTAGTGAACCCAATTGTGCCTGGGCTTTTGTTTTGGGGAAGATCACCGTTTTAATTTCCTCAATAGTGATGGGGCTGTTTAGATATGCTGCCTCATCCTTATTTAACTGTGGAAGGTTATAAGTTCAAGAATTTGTTCATTTCTGCCAGATTCTCATTTATGCTAGCTTAGTGAAATAGAGTTTCTCAAAGTAGTCTCTGATTACCCTTTGAATCTCTGAAATATCTGTAGTGATCTCCCCCTTTTCATATTAATACAGTTTATCAAGTTTCTCTCTCCAGATTTCTTTGTGAGTTTGTTAATTTTTTCAAAGAAACAACTTCTATCAGATTGTTTTCTGGATTTACACTTCATCTATTTCTGCTCTAAGCTTTGTTATTTTATTCTGCCTACCAATTTTTGGTTTCATTTGTTGATCATTTTCTAATTTTATAAGCTATGTCATTAAGCTATTTATGTAGGCCCCCTTTTCCTTCCTGATATGTGTTTGCAAAGCTATAAATTTTCCTCTCAGTACTGCTTTTGATGTGTCTCATAAATTCTGATAATTTTTGTCATTTTTCCACATTTGTTTCCAAGAATGTTTTGATTTCCTCTTTGATTTCACTTCTGTCCCACTGGTTGTTCAGTAGTAAGCTATTTAATTTCCAGGTGTTAAAGTTTTCCTTCTGTGTCCCTTTGTAGTTCTCATCTAATTTCAGTGCCTTGTGGTCAGCGAAGATAGCCTGCAAAATTTCTATCCTCTTGATTTTATGAAGATACGTTTTAAGAACTAGCATAATTTATCCTGGAGAATGACCCATGTACATTGGAGAAGAATGTGTATCCAGGTTTCTGGGTATGGAGTGCCCTATATATATCTACTATTCCACTTTCTTCCATTTCTCTTTTCAGAGCTAGTATATTTTTGTTCGGTTTCAGCCTGGTTGACCTATCAAGGGGTCACAGGGCAGTGTTGAGGTCTCCCCCAATAATTGTGTTTTTTATTGTTATCTTTTTTCAGATTGGTCAACAATTGTATTAAATACTTTCCTGGTTCCTCATAGGTTGCATATATGTTTAGAAGTGTGATTTCTTCCTGTTTCACATATCCCTTGATTAGTACAAAATGTCCATCTTTGCCCTTACAGCTTTTTTGAGTCTAAAGTTTGTGTTATCTGATATTGTTATGGCCACTCCAGCTTTTTTAAGTGTGTTCTTTGCTTGGAATAATTTTTCTCTAGCCTTTGATTATGTTTGTTCTGAATATTCAGGTGTGTTTCTTTAGGGTGTGCCTTGGCTGAGGTGTGTCTTTCTGGGCCGGAGCTGTGGATAAGACAGACTCTGCTGGGCCCCTTAAGCTCGGCAGACTTAATGGGGCTTCCCCCAGCTTGCTTCCACCTGGAAACTTTGATCTTCTCTGACATTCATCCCCTGACGGCTTGCCTCGGCTGAGGTGAGTCTTTCTGGGATGGAGTTGCGGATAAAGCTTACTCTGCTGGCCCCCTTAAGCCAACCTATAAGGGGTTGAAGCACAGGAGTGTGGCCGCTCCACTTTCCTTCACAGTCGCACACTCCACCTAGCCAATGAATACCACCACAACACATAGAAAAACCCACAGCACAAGCATGACAATGAGGAAACTACGCAGACCAACATCAGCCATAGAGAATGAAGATGGAAACTCTGATGACCCAATAATGACCAACCACATAAGCAGTCTTTCAGAAATGGAGTTTAGAGAAGAAATATGGAGGATGCTCACAGAACTCAAAGAAAGTATAGATCAGAACACTAATAAAAATCAAGAGACTATGAAGATAGAAATCAGAACACTCCAAACTGAAATATCAAGACAAATAACAGGTCTGAAAAACTCAGTAGATGAATTGAAGAATGTAATGGATGAGCTTTCCAACAGGTTAACAGCAGCTGAGGATAGAATTGGTGCGCTGAAAGGTGCAGAAGAGATTGGAAAAAAGCCTTAAATCAAATGATCAGACAATGGAAAAATTACTCAAAGAATATGAGCAGATGAAAATAGAAGTCTTTGATAAATTCAACAGAAACAACTTTAGAATCATTGGAGTCCCAGAGACCCAAGAAAAATATCTCCAGGAAGAATCAACAGTCAAGAATCAACATCACAGAGAAACTACCAGAGCTAAAGAAAACATGTGACCAAGTCTTGCATGCCCGAAGAGTACCAGCTAAAAAAGACCCCAGGAGAAACACCCCAAGACACATCCTAGTCACAATGATGAATCCCACAGATAGAAATAGAATACTGCAAGCACCAAGATCAAAAATGGAAATTACATTCCAGGGAGCATCCTTGAAATTTACAGCAGACCTGTCACCAGAAACACTCAAGGCCAGAAGGCAGTGGTGGGATATAGTGACAAAACTCAATGAAATAAATGCTTCACCAAGAATACTGCACCC
>PVKC010048415.1:0-10898 GCA_004027635.1 Crocidura indochinensis | reverse complement strand
TTTTTTTTTTTTGGTTTTTGGGTCACACCCGGCAGTGCTCAGGGGTTACTCCTGGCTCCATGCTCAGAAATTGCTCCTGGCAGGCACGGGGGACCATATGGGGCACCGGGATTCGAACCGATGACCTTTTGCATGAAAGGCAAGCACCTTACCTCCATGCTATCTCCCGGGCCCCACAAGGCCCAGTATATTATCTCTCAAATTACTGGGCATTATCTTTTAAAAATCTTTTTTTGTTGTTGCTCATATCCATCTTCCCTTCCCCAAGTGAGTAATTGCATCTACTCTGTGTAACTGGATAATATATTTGTTTTTCCTTTTCATTTTCTGACAATGGAGATTGGTATCAAGAATCTTTGTGTTTTGGTAGAAAGAATTTTAGTTACCAAAACTATTTAATAAGAAGTAAAACAGGGATTGGGGCCCGGGAGATAGCATGGCGGTAAGGCCTTTGCCTTTCATGCAAAAGGTCATCGGTTCGAATCCCGGTGTCCCATATGGTCCCCCGTGCCTGCCAGGAGCAATTTCTGAGCATGGAGCCAGGAGTCCAGGAGTAACCCCTGAGCACTGCCGGGTGTGACCCAAAAACCAAAAAAAAAAAAAAAAAAAAAAAAAAAAGAAGTAAAACAGGGATCATGATCAGTCATCATTCTCACTGCCCAAATTAGGCTACATCAAATTAAAAATGTTTTGCCTTTCAAAAAAATCTCAGGCTAAAGTAAAAAGATACTCTATTGAGAAAATACACATTGTACATCAATCATTCTGACTGCCCAAATTAGGCTACATCAAATTAAAAATGTTTTGCCTTTCAAAAACTCTCAGGCTGGGGCCCGGGAGATAGCATGGAGGTAGAGCGTTTGCCTTTCATGCAAAAGGTCATCAGTTCAAATCCCGGTGCCCCATATGGTCCCCCGTGCCTGCCAGGAGCAATTTCTGAGCATGGAGCCAGGAATAACCCCTGAGCACTGCCGGGTGTGACCCACAAAAAAAACAAACAAACAAACAAAAAAAACAAAAAAACTCTCAGGCTAAAGTAAAAAGATACTCTATTGAGAAAATACACATTGTACATCAATGAAGGGCTAACATTTAACATCTATAAAGAGCTCACTAAACTCAACAGAAAAACCAATAACCCCATCAAAAATGGGGAGAAGAGAAAATTGACAATTCCTCAAAGAGGAAGTAGTAGGCATATACAAATGTGTTCATTGTAAATTATGAAGATCAAAACAACAATGAGATCTCATCTCATACCAGGAAGAATGGCACAGAGCAAAAATACTGGAAACTACTAGTGTTGAATTGGGATATAATGAAAAGAAATCCTCATTCTTTGTTGGTGGGAATGTCTTCTGATCCAGTCTCTATGGAAAATAATGTGGGTAATTCCCAATAAAAATAATAATAGAGCTTTCATATAATCCAGTCATTCCACTTCTTAGCATCCATCCACAAAACACAAAAACATTAATGCAAAAAAGCTACATGCACTCCTATGCTTGCTATGGTGCTTATTACAATGACTAGGATATTAAAACAACTTAAATGTCCAATAAAGATAAAGATAAAGGGGTAAAGAACTTGTAAAATATATATGCTCTGGAATATCCTGAAACTGCAAGAAAAGAAACAAAACAAGGAAGCAGACAGCATTGAATAATGACAAACCCTTGACTTTGGATTATAAACCTGAGATAACAACTAGAAATGGAGAAGAATGGGGGATAAGGACGAGGTGAACAAGAGGTGACATAAATATAGTGGCAGATGATTATGGGCATTTTGGTGATGGTGAAAGTGCAGTGACTTTATACATCAAAACCATAAATAGTAACACCATTAAAACCATGTTAAAGTATAATTTTTATTTTAGTTTTTGAGTCACACTTGGTTGTGCACTTACTCTTATCTCTGTGCTCAGGGGATCATATGTAGTTCTGGGGACTGAATAAGCTAATCTGCATTCAAGGCAAGTACCCTACCCATTGTATAACTGCTCTAAACTACAATAAAAAATAATATATAGAGAATTTTATATATGGTATATCATGGGCTGTAATGGTCTCTAAACTATATATTTAAGAAATTAAAATAAACTAAAACAAATCCTCACTCCCCTAAAACATCAGGTAGAAGAGTTAGGGCTGAATACTAGTCTCCATGCTGTTCTAGAAGTCACCACTGCTAACAAACTTGGTCCTTCCATGTCCTACCAGCACTTGTGTTCACAGCCTCCTTGTGGAGGGCACCAGCAGCACCAGGATCATGTGGGACTGTTTGGTTGTCATTACTGAGATTCCTGGGATTTTATCTTTGGCATGAGGTAGTTAGGGTGATTTGTGTATGACTCTTGAAGCCACACAGCAATACCTCCAATCATGATCCTTTCATCAATTCCAAAGAACACATGCTAGGCAAATGTGTGTCCCACAGAGTCACACATCAGGACTCTGCAGCCTGGCCCTGAAGCCTGCCTCTGCAACCTTTTCATTCTTCTGCTGCTCAACTCTGCCTTCCTCTCATCCCAGTGCTCGCAGATCTGGGTAAACATTTTTTAGGGATTTGGTAGAATGTAGTATCAGGCAGTCATATTTTTTCTACTTAAGTATCTTCAAGCATTTTTTTTTTCATTTTTTTGTTTTTGCACTGCCTAGGGAGGAAAGGAGGGAGGGTTAAGGAGAAGTCCCTAAATGCCAGTGGAGGGAGGGAGGAAGGAAGGGAGGGAAGGAAGGAAGGTAGGAAGGAAGGAAGGAAGGAAGTAAGTAAGTAAGGAAGGAAGGAAGGAAGGAAGCATTTTTTTAATGGTATATTTTTCCCACCAGTGGTGTTTAGGTATTCCTGGGCCACTCCTGGTGATATTTCTAGTGCCCTGGACTGGCATTGTGGTGCTCTGTTTTACTACTGTGTTTGGTAGACACCAGAGCTACACCTGGTGGCACCTGGTTACCTAGGAGTGAAATTACCAGAAGTTAACAGGAGTTAAATTCAGGGCCTCACACATGTGAGGCTCCACCATGTTGACTTTTTTCTCAAGCCTCTATATGACAAGTTTAAAAATAATTAGAAAATAGGCTGGGAAGAATATAGTGGGTAAGATGCTTTTATCTTGATCGCAGCTGTCCTGGGTTCAATCCCCAGAATCCTGTACATTCCCCTGAGGTCTCAGGAGTGATTATTGATGTAGATGCAGGGGTCTCAAACTCAATTTACCTGCAGGCCGTAGGAGGCAAAGTCCGGGTGATCCTTGAGTGCAAAGTCAGTAGTAAGCATTGAGCATTGGGGGTGTGACCCAAACAACTAAAACAAAACAAAACAAAACAAAAAAAAAGATTTCTCTAGGACAGGGCCACAAAGTGTTGTAATGAGGGCCGTTTGTGGCCCGCGGGCCGCAAGTTTGAGACCCCTGAGTAGAGTCAGGAGTAAAGTCCTGAGCACTGCCAGGTGTGGCTTCCAAACAAAGATATTTCATACAATTGACAAGCAGACTGAGGATATAGTGCAACAGGTTGCTTTGTGTGCTGGAGACCTGAGCTCAATACCAAGCATTTTATGGTCCCTTAAGTCAGGAGTACTCATGAGCACTGACAGATGGGAACTCCCAAACAAAAAAATTAAAAAGAATCAAAAGTTGTTGGAGCGGGGATGTGGAGAGAAAGGAACTCTTATCCACTGCTGGTGGGAATGCTGTCTAGTCCAACCTCTATGTAAAGCGATATGGAAATTCCTCCAAAATCTGGAAATTGAACTCCCATTCAACCCAGCTATTCTACTCCTAGGGATATACCCTAAGAATACAAAAATTCAATACAAAAACCCCTTCCTCACACCTATATTTATTGCAGCACTATTCACAATAGCCAGGCTCTGGAAACAACCAAGATGCCCTTCAACAGACGAATGGCTGAGGAAACTGTGGTACATATACACAATGGAATATTATGCAACTGTCAGGAGAGATGAAGTCATGAAGTTTTCCTATATATGGATGTATGTGGAATCTACCATGCTGAGTGAAATACGTCAAGGGAGAGAGAGAGAAAGAGAGAGAGAGAGAGAGAGAGAGAGAGACGCAGAATAGTCTCACTCATCTATGGGTTTTAAAGAAAATAAAAGTCATTTTTGCAACAATCATCAGAGACAATGAGAGGAGGGCTGGAACTTCCAGCTCACTTCATGAAGTTCACCACAAAGAGTGGTGATTGCAGTTATAGAAATAACTACACAGAGCACTGCAGGGTATGACCCAGAAGCAAAAAACAAAAACAAAACAAAAAAAGAAATAACTACACAGAAAACTACCATAATCACATGAATAAATGAGAGAACTGGAAAGCCCGTCTGGAGTACAGGTGTGGGTGGGGTGGGAGGGAGGGAGACTTGGGACATTGGTGGTGGGAATGTTGCACCGGTGAAGGGGGTGTTCCTTACATGACCGAAACCTAATCACAATCATATATGTAATCAAAATGTTTAAATAAAGGAAAAAAAAGACTGTAAAAAAAAGTTGTTGGAGACTTTTTGTTATTTGTCAATATACTCCATATATAAATGCTCCTTTATTTATAAATAAATATTATAGCATATTAAGATTTAATAGCATGTTGTTTTATTTTATATTATTGGGAAAAGATTGGGCCTTACCCATCAGTGCTCAGATGCTACTCCTTACTTTGTGCTCAGGAATTATCCCTTACAGAAGTCAGGGGAACCACATGTAGTTCCAGGGAATCAAATGGGGTTTGTCATGTACAAGGAAAGAGCCTTAACCCCTGTACTATCTCTCTGACTCTGTTTTCTTTCTTTTAATGCAAATAATTTAAATCAATAAATTTAAATAACTATATATATATATATATATATATATATTTTTTTTTGGTTTTTGGGCCACACCTGGCTGTGCTCAGGGATTACTCCTGGCTCTGCACTCAGAAATCGCTCCTGGCAGTCTTGGGGACCATATGGGATGCTGGGGATCAAACCTGAGTATCCTGAATCAGTGGCATACAAGGCAAATACGCTCCTTACTGTACTATCACTCCGGCCATATCATTCTTACAGAACTTTTTTTGTTTTTGTTTTTGGGTCACACCCGGCAGCTTTCGGGTTACTTCTGGCTCTACTCTCAGAAATCACTCCTGGTATGCTCGGGGCACCATATAGGATGCCGAGTTCCAACCACTGTCCTTCTGTGTCTAAGGCAAATGCCCTACTGCTGTGCCATCTCTCTGGCTTTCTTACAGAACTCTCTCTCTCTCTCTCTCCTCTCTCTCTCTCTCCTCTCTTTCTCTCCTCTCTCTGTCTCTCTCCTCTCTCTGTCTCTCTCTCCTCTCTCTCCTCTCTTTCTCTCCTCTCTCTGTCTCTCTCCTCTCTCTGTCTCTCTCTCTCGCTCCTCTCTCTCTCCTCTCTCTCCTCTTTCTCTCCTCTCTTTCTCTCCTCTCTTTCTCTCTCCTCTCTCTCTCTCTCTCTCTCTCTCTCTCTCTCTCTCTCTCCTCTCTGTCTCTCTCTTCCATACTTGGTGGTGCTGCTCAGGGCTTATTCCTAACTCTACACTCAGGGATTCTGGTGGGCTTAGGGGAATGAACCCAGAATGACCACTGCAAGATAATTACCCTACACTTTGTACTTTCTCTCTGGCATCTTCAAATGCCATGTTTCCCATTTTTTCTTATATTTGAGAGAAGAGAGTTTTACAAATTTTATTTATATATAGTTTTCAAAATGAATGTTTTCTTTTCTTTCTTTCCTTTTGTTTTTGTTTTTGTTTTTGGGCCACATCTGGTGATACTCAGAGCTACTGCTGGCTCTGAGATCAGAAATCGCTCTTGGCTTGGGGACCATATGGGACACCGGGGGATCGAACCGCGGTCTATCCTAGGTTAGCACATACAAGGCAAATGCCCTACCCCTGCATCACTGCTCCGGCCCCTCTTTTCTATTTATTTAGTGGTCAACATTTTATTTTATTTTTGGTTTTTGAGTCACATCTGGCCGTGCTCAGGGGTTATTCCTGGCTCTATGCTCAGAAATCACTCCTGGCAGGCTCAGGAGACATCTGGGATGCCGGGATTTGAATCACTGACCTTCTGCATGCAAAGCAAATGCCTTACTTCCATGCTATCTCTCCAGCCCCAGTGATCAACATTTTAGTATTAATATCTTTGAGGTACTGTGATTTATAGCATTATTATTATTATTATTATTATTATTATTATTATTATTATTATTATTTTTATTTGGTTTTTGGGACCACACCTGTTTGATGCTCAGGGGTTACTCTTGGCTAAGTGCTCAGAAATTGCCCCTGGCTTGGGGGGACCATATGGGATGCCTGGGGATCGAACTGTGGTCTTTCCTTGGCTAGTGCTTGTAAGGCAGACACCTTACCTCTAGTGCCACCTCACCAGCCCCAATTTATAGCATTTTTAATGACGGGTTGAGGTGTATACAATTCTAATTCCACATTTATCATCAGTGTACCCACCTCCCTTCCTTAACACCCCAATGCCCAACCCTTTCACCCCACAACCTCACCTACTCAGTGGTATAGAACAGTTTTCCCATTGTGTGGCCATTCACCCGTTGTTACTACCTTTCTGTGTATCCTTAAGTTCCACAAATGAGAGAGATCATTCTGTTTCTATCCCTTTCCTTCTGACTGACTTCACTCAGCACAGTTCCCTCTATGTGGGTGTCAACATGCACCTCTAGTTCTATCCATGTCTCTGCAAGTTGAATGAAGTTGCCTTTTCTTAGAAATCAATAGCATTTCACTGTGTCTATCCCATATATGTATGTATGTATGTATGTATGTACGCATGTATATATGTTTTTTTTGGCTACACCCGGTGATGCTCAGGGGTTACTCCTGGACATGCACTCAGAAATTGTTCCTGGCTTGGGCGACCATATGGGATGCCAGGGGGATCGAATCGCAGCCTGTCCTAGACTAGCGCAGGCAAGGCAGATATCTTACCGCTCCACACCACTGCTCTGGCCCCTATTCCATATTTCTTGATTCATTCATCTGTAATTGGGTATTTGGGTGTTTTTATATCTTATAAAACTTATAAACATATATATATATATATAAATGGCTGTGATGAACAAAGGTGTGCATATGAATTAATGTTTTTGTATTTTAGGGGTAGATACCAGGAAGTGGAAGCACTGGGTCATTTGGGAGTTCTATTCCCATCCCGCTCATATCCCCTCCCCCAGATACCACCATATATCTATTAATAGATTCTGAACCAAATCTATGGTTCAGATTTTAGAAACCCGAAGAGAAATCTGGGGATCTTTCCAAAATCAGATTTTGGAAATCTGAAAGCCAAAGGTAATTCATTCCCACCAACAGCAAATGAGGGTTTCTTTCTCAACTTAATCCTGCCAATACTGACTGTTCCCAGGCTTTTTGATAAGTGCCATTTTCACTGTCATGATATAATATCTCAATGTTGTTTTGATTTGTATTTCCCTAATTATGAGTCACTCGATAGCACTTTCCATATGCCTACAGGCCATTTGTACATCTTCTTTGGTAAAGTATCTGTTCATCTCCTCTTCCATTTTTGAATGGTGGTCATTAGATCTTTTTATTGCTGTTTTGTGAGTGCTCTGTAGATCTTGGATATTATTAGCTCTTTACTTGTTGTATTGCACACAAACATTCTCTCCCATTCAATAGGGTATCTTTCTATCATAGCTCAAGTTTCTTTGCTGTGCAGAAGCCTTTTAATTTGATGTGGTCCCATTTGTTTATTTTTGCTTTTGTTGTGCAAGGTAAATGTTTTTCAAACTTTTCAAGCTTCCAGCACAATCTTTGTTGTTTTTGTTTTGGAACCTAAGCCAAGGGTGCTCAGGAACTATTTCTGGTATGTACTTAAATGTTGTTCCTTGTGATGTTTAGGTACCATGTAATGCCAGATATTGAACCAGGGTTTCCTGTGTGCAAAGCATGTGTGACATCTTAGGGCTATGTCTCTCAGCACATTTTTTTAGAAACATTTATGCTATTAAAATTAATTTTGCTCCAAACCCCAGTGGTGCTCAGGGCTATTTTTTGGCATTATTCTCAGGGAACACTCCTATTTGGCTCTGGGTCATATAGAGTGCTGAGGACTGAATCCAGGTCATCACATGCAAGAGAAGCACTTTACCCTCTTTACTATTTCTAGCCTCTATTTTTATTAACTTAAGAAATGTTTTATTAAGGCACCATGATTTATAAAATTATTTATAGTTGAGTTTCAGGCATACACCGTCCCAATACCAATTCCATCAGCAGTGTCAACTCCCCTCTACTAGGGTTCCCAGTTCCCCCTCAATTGCATTGTGTCTCCTTGACAAATCAAATTTATCTAATCAAATCTAAAAAAAATAAATTTTTTAGATTGGTTGTTATAGTTTGGATCTATGCTTTCCATTGTGTTGGCTCTGTGGTTTAGATATATAGATATACCATATTTTTTGTTTTGTTTTGTTTTTTTGGGTCAGACCCGGCAGTGCTCAGGGGTTACTCCTGGCTTCACGCTCAGATATCGCACATGGCAGGCTCAGGGGACCATATAGGATGCTGGGATTCGAACCGATGACCTTCTGTATGAAAGGCAAACGCCTTACCTCCATGTTATCTCTTTGGCCCCGATATATCATTTCTTTATGCTACATATAGATATGCTCTGGGCTATCTCTTAGCACATTATTTATAAGCATTTTTGCTAACTGTTTTGTGGGGGTACACCTAATAATGGTCAGGTTACTCCTTTGAACTCAGGAATCATTCCTGGTGGTACTCAAGTGACCATATGGAGTGCCAGAGAACAAATTCAGGTCAGTCAAATGCAAGGCAAGTAGCTGACTATCTGTCCAGCTCCCATTTTTGGTTAAGTTTAAAATATTATTTATCAGAAACAAAACAGTTAGCTTTTCAAATTTATAGAATCTCACTAGATAAAATTTTTACATCCAATCTCCTGAGGTAATTTAGTACCTTTTTACTAGCACTCTATGTACCAAACAAACACTGACTTGTCTTCAACATCTCTGATTTTCCTCATGGTGCTCCTTCAGATTGGACTATCCACCCAGTGTTCTCCTTGAACTCTCTACTACTGAGGAGCATTTCAAATTCCTCCTTCCACCTGAACTTTCTTACAGTGCTTCCCATTTAAATGCTCTCTTTTCTGTGCCATGAGACTTGATATGTGCTTCTACTCCATGTTCATTGCTTTGGAAAGAAGGAACGGTAGTCTGACTGTTGATTATTCCCAAAGTCTTTGCTCTTGGTGGTTCTGCTGCCTTTTTGGACCTTTTTTTCTATTGGGGATTGGAGCAATGATTTCTGATCTTGGTTTTCGACACTCTGTATTTGGTGAAGGGGTTGGGGCCACATCTAGCTCTGCTCAGGGGTTACACCTGACTCTAAACTCAGACCTTACTCCTGTTAGTGCTTGGGAGACTATCACATCCCACTCAGGAGGGCACAAAACCAGAAGCGCTCATCAAGCCTTCTAGGTGTAGTGCACTCCTGAAAAATAGGAATTTTGCCAAAAAGGCCTGTCTAAGAGAAGTCAATAAGTTGACCCTTTTGTGTGGATTGTTTGGCATTTTAATTCTAACGTTGTGTGACTATATCTCTCTTTATTTTTGACCATTGACCATCAGTATTTTCTCCTTCTAACAAAGGAGGACAGTATCAAAACTCCTGCCAAAAGTTCCTTCACTGACCAGTCTCTCTAATCTGCGCCACCCCGGCGCCAAGATCAGGTTTTCCCAAAACTCAGCTCAAGATGAAAGCAATTTTCAGTTTTTCCCCAAAACTCTAAAACATTTTCTCTCATGCCTGATAATTACTAGTCTGCTTACTCAAAGTATTTCCCACTTCTCTGAAAATTACCTAGCTCCTTCTGCAGAAACCAACCCACAACAAACTCCTTTTCACCCTCAGTATCTGGTTCTTTAATATGTAGATTTTAGCTAGCCCTTTCCATTGTGCTCCTCCAACCAGCTCCCATCTTCTTTGATCCCCCAAGAAAATTACTCTGCATTCCAGAGTTCACTTTATAAGTCACTCAGCTGGATGTCAGGCTGGGAATTTCTGCGAATCCACGCCTGCCTAGTGGGACTGACTGCAAAGAACTGTGAGTCCTGTCTTTTCTTTGTGTTTATTTGTTCTCCTGTCGTCTGGACCTCGTGGGGGTGGGCCAAATCGGCTCCAAAAAAAAAAAACTCGCTCTCCCAGAGGTCCATTCTAGGGCGGGATCGCCCAGGAACACCTCATCAAAGTGAAACTGGCAAGAAGCGAGTACTTTGCAAAAGCAAGGTCCCCTGTTTGTGACGTCAGGCTGGGAATTTCTTCGAATCCACGCCTGCCTAGTAGGGCTAACTGCGAAGAACTGTGAGTCCTGTCTTTTCTTTGTGTTTATTTGTTCTCCTGTCGTCTGGACCTCGTGGGGATGGGCTGAAAAGAGGCTGCGGAAGAGCACGGCCGCTCTGCTTCACGTGTGCTCTTTCTAAGGAAAGAACATCATCGCAACAAAAAGAGAAAAAAAATCACACTAAGGACTGTGCTGAATCACTGAAGCCCAGCATTTCTCTCTGGACAGTCTTCTCTGCTGTGTGTCTAGGCCCAAGATTTGATCCTTTGAGAGGCCTCATCCACGGAGGACTCCACTCCCTTGTAGGCAAACCAACACACCCGGAAAGGGTGGAACCAGAGGAGTGTGGCTGTGCACATCACTTACCCAATGAATACCACCGCAACACGTTTTAAAAAAAAAAAAACAATAGGGGCCCGGGAGATAGCATGGAGGTAAGGCGTTTGCCTTTCATGCAAAAGGTCATCGGTTCGAATCCCAGTGCCCCATATGGTCCCCCGTGCCTGCAAGGAG
>PVKC010048414.1:0-10911 GCA_004027635.1 Crocidura indochinensis | reverse complement strand
CATTAAAAAGTGACAAACATTGGGGGTAGAGCAGTAGTGCAGGGGCTAAGGAGTTTACCTTTCTGAATGACCTGGCTTTGTCCACCTGCCCTGGCACTTCCTTGTATCCCCTGAACCCCATCAAGAGTGAGGCCTGAACACAGAGCCAGGAATAAGCTTTGAGCACAGTTCAAGTCTTTGAGACAAAGAACAAGGTGGGCATATGTTGGTCAATATCTTGGTAGCCTTAGAACACCTTGGATATGTTGGCAGGAAATGGGTTTGGATGCATTTGCTGTTCTCTTGAGTAAGGGAATCAGATCCTTTGGAGTTCATTGAATGGGTGTTAAAGGAAGAGCTGCTATGAGCGAGAGGCAGGAAGTCATTGTCATGTATATGTGTTTGTGCTTTGGATATTTAGGGAACAAATCTTATATTTACTCAATTTTAGGGAGAAGGTCAATTTATATTTGTTTCAAGGCCAAATTGTTATTATTCATTAAAAGTCTTTTACCAGAGGTTTATAGATACTTGATGTTGAGCTCTTGGGACTCTTATATGTTGAGATTCTTTTCATATAAAAACAAGTAACACATGAAATAGGAATAAATTAGCATAACAGTGCTGTATAAAACCACTTTAAAATTTTTAGTATATTGAAATCATTGTGATTTACCAATTTCTTTCTAGTTGGGTTTCAGACATACAATGAATCAGGCCCAGTTCCATCACCTTTACCAATGTTCCCCAAATGCATCTCATACTTCCCACTCGTCCCCACTGTACTACAGTGTGCCAGAATATCAGGCCCTTTTTTTCTTCCTTTTCTTGGTTTTTGGGCCATACCTGGCAGTGCTCAGGGGCTACTCCTGTCTGTCTGCGCAGATATAGCTCCTGGCAGGCACGGGGGACCATATGGAACACCAGGATTTGAACCAACCACCTTTGGTCCTGGATCGACTGCTAGCACGGCAAACGGCGCTGTGCTATCTCTCCGGGCCCAAGTTTAGATTGTTATAGTTTAGGTTTCTTGATTCCACTTTTGTTGCTGTTGGCTTGGATATTTAGTTTTGTCCTTTTTGAACACTACTAATGCACCTGAGACTGTTTGACTCCTAGCCCCCATCCTTTGCTATTTGCGTTTGTCCTCTTTTACTTAGTTTCTTTCCTTCTCCTCACTATAATCTGAGGCTTATGATGTTCAGGACAATTTCCATTTGACCTTTGTTTCTTCATGCAATTACTCTAAATACCACATATGAATTATAATTCTATTTTTATCCTTCTTACAAGAAGGATAATTCATTGAGCACAATATCTTCCAGTTCATCCATTTTGCTGGAAATTGCATTATTGCACCATTCCGTATAGCTATGTAGTATTCCATTATTTATATTTACCACATCTATATGATTCACTCGGTAGTTGGACATCTAAGTTTATTCCAAGTCTTATTATTGTACTGCATGCTGTGTATTTCTCTTTTGAGACTGATGTAAAGTGCTTAGAAATCAGTGGTTAAAAAGACCAATAAATCATTAACATGATGCTTAATTTTATGCCACAATGTGACCTCATATATTTTGTATATGTGGGTGTAAATATTGAATATATATAAGATAAAAGAAAGAAGAAAATACAAGTATACAGGCATGTATCTATGTATTTGTCTCCTTATGCATATAAAGTACTTGTTAGATTTTGGGGTTTCCTTTTGAATGGTGTCAGGGATTGACACTTGAAGGGCCAACACTCAGTCACTGAAGCATAGCACCAGCATTCAGTTAACATTTAAAAATAAGCACACAGGGTCAGGTGATGGTATAGTGGGTAGGGTGTTTGGCTAGCACATGATAGCTTGGGTCCACTCAATCCACTACACTCCATATGATACCCGATCCAGCCAGGAGTGACCTCAAGTATATTGCTTGTAGGAATTCCTGTGCATGGCCAGGTGTGATATAAAATGCAAAAGGAAAAAAATTAGGATACACATACTTGTTAGAATTTAAAATTTGCATGAATAGTTTTTCCTTGTAATCTTTGAATCTTTGACCTACAGTACTATATTGCATACCTTTAAACAGAGTTGGCAGTTTTATTACATGATGTGTACTTTTTTAATATATTTTATTTAAACACCTTGATTACATACATGATTGTATTTGGGTTTCAGTCATGTAAAGAACACCACCCATCACCAGTGCAACATTCCCATTACTAATGTCCCAAATCCTCCTCATGCCCCAACCCCCGCCTGTACTCTAGACAGGCTTTCTATTTCCGTCATACATTCTCATTATTAGGATAGTTCAAAATGTAGTTACTTCTCTAACTAAACGCATCCCTGTTTGTGGTGAGCTTCATGAGGTGAGCTGTAACTTCCAGCCCTTCTCTCTTTTGTGTCTGAAAATTATTATTGCAAGAATGTCTTTCATTTTTCTTAAAACCCATAGATGAGTGAGACCATTCTGCATTTTTCTCTCTCTTTCTGACTTATTTCACTCAGCATGATAGATTCCATGTACATTCATGTATAGGAAAATTTCATGACTTCATCTCTCCTTACAGATGCATAATATTCCATTGTGTATATGTACCACAGTTTCTTTAGCCATTCGTCTATTGAAGGGCATCTTGGTTGTTTCTAGAGTAAATTTACTATGGTAAATAGTGTTGCAATGAATATAGGTGTAAGGAAGGGATTTTTGTATTGTATTTTTGTGTTCCTAGGGTATATTCCCAGGAGTGGTATAGCTGGATCATATGGGAGCTCGATTTCCAGTTTTTGGAGGAATCTCCATATCGCTTTCCATAAAGGTTGAACTAGATGGCATTCCCACCAGCAGTGGATAAGAGTTCCTTTCTCTCCACATCCCCGCCAACACTGTTTGTTCTCATTCTTTGTGATGTGTGCCAATCTCTGTGGTGTGAGGTGGTACGTACCTCATAGTTGTTTTGATTTGCATCTCCCTGATGACTAGTGATGTGGAGCATTTTTTCACGTGTCTTTTGGTCATTTGTATTTCTTCTTTGTCAAACTGTCTGTCCATTTCTTCTCCCCATTTTTTGATGGGATTAGATGTTTTTTTTTTCTCGTAAAGTTCTGTCAGTGCTTTGTATATTTTGGAGATTAGCCCCTTATCTGATGGGTATTGGGTGAATAGTTTCTCCCATTCAGTGGGTGACTCTTGTATCCTGGGCGCTATTTCCTTTGTGGTGCAGAAGCTTCTCAACTTAATATATTCCCATCTGTTAATCTCTGCTTTCACTTGCTTGGAGAGTGCAGTTTCCTCCTTGAATATGCCTGTAGTCTCAATGTCCTGGAGTGTTTTGCCTACGTGTTGTTCTATATTTCTTATGGTTTCGGGTCTGATATCGAGGTCTTTAATCCATTTGTATTTTACCTTCATACATGATGTTAACTGGGGGCCTAAGTTAAATTTTTTGCAAGTGGCTAGCCAGTTGTGTCAACACTACTTGTTGAAGAGGCTTTCTTTACTCCGTTTAGGATTTCTTGCTCCTTTATCAAAAATTAGGTGATTGTATGTCTGGAGAACATTCTCTGAGTATTCAAGCCTATTCCACTGATCTGAGGGCCTGTCTTTATTCCAATACCATGCTGTTTTAATAACTATTGCTTTATGTGTACTTTTAAAAAATGTAACAGTTGTATTTAGAGAAATATGAGAGCAAGTAAAAGTGATTGAGATTGGATACTGAGTATTGTAAAAAAAAAAGTTAGAGAATGCTCTGAGTGCATTTCCTGGAATGCATTGTTGTGGTTTTTTTTTTTTTTTTTTTTTTTTTTGGTTTTTGGGTCACACCCGGCAGCACTCAGGGGTTACTCCTGGCTCCATGCTCAGAAATTGCTCCTGGCAGGCACAGGGGACCATATGTGGCACCAGGATTTGAACTGATGACCTTTTGCATGAAAGGTAAAACGCCTTACCTCCATGCTATCTCCCGGGTCCCCCTGGAATGCATTGTACATTATTAAATATTTTAACTAGTGACGTATGCATATATTAATTTCTAACATGTATATCACAAGTGAACATGTCATTGACGTCGTTTGATCTGAACTGATTTGTGGGTAAGGTGGCAGCACCTCCCAGAGATGCTCAGGAGGGTAGGAAGACCCTCCTAGTGGTGCTTTTTGATCAGGTGGGTCAGTCATTCCTTGGAGGGCCTGAGAATGTGCTACTGCTTAGTCCAGTGTTGCAAAGATATCACAGGGCTCCAGAGCTGCATCTGGTGATCTCGAGCAGTATTTTGGTGTGAAGGCAAAACATGAAATTGGAACTTTAGTAGTGTGATTTAAAATAAAATCAACATGATTGGATCCAAGATTCAAATGTAATATCTGAAACCATGACACTCTAGAGAGCAAGAACTTCTTGCTATCACATGGGTTTCATATCAAAACATATATCTTATTTTGTCTTCAGAACACAAGTAAAATAGCCATACTGGCATAAACACTGTATTTTCATCTAGTGAAAGTGAGTCTAGAGCAATGTTTGCCATGGAAAATAATCCAAACAAATATATGAGTGAAATACGTGTGGCCAGTAACAATTTGTCTAATACAGGGATGGAGAGCACAGTGGTAGGGCCTTTGCTTTGCACACAGCTGACCCAGGATAGTGCTGCCAGGAAATGTCCTCATAATAGAAAAGAAACCATCAAAACAATGTACATGCCAGTCTTAAAGTGCGACCATTACCAAATAAAAAAAAGCTAACTTATATAAAGTAGGGAAGGAGCATTAAAAGATTGCAGGAAGTGTTATGAATAATTCTTTTCTGGAAAGCTGGAAAACATAGAAAAATGGGTGAATTTCTTGAACCATATAATCTCTCAAACTAAATGAAACTAAAAGAAGAAAACTTAAAACGACCAATTACAAACAAGGAAATTGAAATAGTTATCAAAAATCCTTCCCTGTCCAAAACCAAAGCTCCCTATTTATGTGTGCTAAATTCTTTAAGAACTTCAAAAAAAAATTACTATTCTACTTCTCAAGATGGTTACATGATATGGAGGGAGCAAAGAGAGCCTCTTCAAGAATTCATGTTGAGGAAACAGAAACTTTACATGCAAAAAAATGCAACAGGATCTATATCTTGCAACTTTAACAAAAGTCAATTTGAAGTGGATCAAAGACTTTGAATTTAAACCAGATTTCATGAAATTCATGAAGGAAAATCTAGGCAGGATGCACAGAATTGGAACCTTAGAATTGCTTTACAGTATGAGTTTACTTTCAAAGAATGAACAAATGGAACACGTCAAATTTCAAAGTTTCTGCACCAGAGTGATGGTACAGTGGGTTGAGGGACATTTGCCTTTCACACAGATAACCAGATATTGATCCTCAGCATCCCATAGAGTCCACTGAGTACCAAATGAGAAGAGTCATTCATAAGAACAGTGCCAGGAGTAACCCCTGAGTATGGCTTGGTGTGGCCCCCAAACCAAACTAAGCAAACAAGCAAAAACTTTCTGCTTGGCAAAAGAAACAGATGAAAATGGAAAGACAGTCTACTGACTGGGAAAAAAACATTGGCACCTAATACATTATGTTAAGGATGATTATTCAGTATATAAAAGTAGCACAGAATGCAGCATCAAGAAATCAAGTAGTCACATTAAATTTGAGAGAGAAGATGAGCAAACCATTCTCTAAAGAAGAAAGACAAATGGACTGTAGGCACATCCAAAAGCATGCCTTATCACTTATTCTGAGAGAAATTGAAATGAAAGTGCTAATAAACACCATATCACACCAGCAAGAATGGCAAATATCAAAGAATCTGAATAAGCAGGGCTGGTGGTTCATGTATGGGTGATGAAAAACTGTGCTGCTAGTAGGAATATTCTCTAGTTCAGCCTTTATGGAAAACATGATGGAGACTCCTCAAAATAGCCAAAAATACAGCTGCCATATAACCTTGCCAGCCCATTGCTCAACATCCACCCACAAGATGCAAAAATTTTCATTGGGAAGGATCAGTGTCCACCTATGTTCACTTCACAAGACTCGTTCATATTTCTATTGATAGAGCTGCTGAGTGCTGTGAGGTTGATAAAAAAGGAAAATTGATTAGGGAACTGTTTAGGGAACCACACAATCCAGGAGGATTCTGGAGTCCACTGTGTCCTCCCTCGGCACAGTCACATTTAAAGTTCTTTGCCCATGAGAAGTACCAACTCCAGGGATCCCAAAAGAGACAGAACTTTTGGAAGATGACACAGGCCTTCAAAGAGGGCTAATTGGAAACACATAATTGCTTATTAGTGAATAATCACTAAGTTTTCAGAAGTTTTCACCTCCACCTCTGCGCTCCAATTTTGAAGTGGTAATTGCTGCTCCGTGTGGACGAGTGGGCGGGAGAATCCCAACTCCATAAAATCTCATTCTGGGATCTCCCTCCTCAACACATCTGTGCCGTGATCCTCAGATTGAGCCCCATGTGCTGACAAGGGATGGAGCTGGGTGAGTGCTTAAATCAGCCAGAGGCTAAGACCATAAGAGAATCAGTATCAATGATCATATGGATAACATGTAGTCTTGGGAGGATTGGACATGCCTGGCATGTGGAATTAGGATGCTTTATAATGTAGTTATTTTTGTTCTGCTATGCTATCCTCTTTTCGGGAATCACAGATCAGAGTTGCAATCTATCATCCTCCCAAGCATATCAAAAAGTAAAGTGTCTTGTAGGAATCACATAATTTTGTGCAGAAAAAATGTTTAATGTAATAAATGTAGTGAAAAGTATTTGTCTTTCATTGTGATGTGGTTAGAGAGGCAGAAATTCTGTGTGCATAGAACCTTCCATTGTTCTCTCTTTATCTCTCTCTTCCTCTCTCTCTCTCTTCTCTCTCCTTGATAGTATTTTCCTTTTACCTTTTAAATTTTACTATAGTGTTCATAGTCCCTTGAGCAGGTGAGCCATTTCCCTGTCAAAGGTTGAAAATGTATGGAATGTATGTATAGAAAATGTATGTATAGAAATTATTAGTAAATACTCACATACTAAAAGTTTCAATGTGAGAAGCAGTCTCACATAACATAATAATATTTCCATTGGCCTTCCACTATTTGATCATGTATTGTATATTCTGTGACAAAATTTTGAAAACTGGTCTGAATTAATTTTTTTCAGATAGGTTTGATTATGCTCATGTTTCTGACATAAAAGCACATGAGTCACTGTTACTTTCACAATATGCAATGTGTTCATGGGTAGGTGGTGAGCTGTTCTGTCTAACAACTTGTATTTTTTTCTTTTTAGATCATCTCAACTTTTACTCCTAATAGCAATTATTTTTCTATTTTTCTAGTACTTAGAAGAAAAATACTATACGTTTATTACTTATATTTTTGAACATTGCTTATTATCTTAACAGTTTTACTTTTACATTTAATCTTTTATTCTATTCTGTAGGATTGTAAACCTTGAAACACACAGATGTAATATATTTAGGATTGATGGATAAAACAGAGACATTTTCAAACCAGGGACTGATTTGAACACATCACCACATTGATGTAGCTGAGCACAGCAGACTCAACACTGTTAAACCTGGTGTTCAGTAATCAGTATTATCAGCTCCTTATTAGCTAGCCACCTCACTTGGGCCTGACCTGCATGGAGATCCTGGCAAGTACTTTGCAACTTTTTGTAATGCAAGTGTAAAGTGAATTTCCTGGCAATCCTGCCATATGTTAATGAGAGTCAAGTTCTTTAGAAGGTATATTCATGGGAGTGAATTTACATGCAGTTTATTCTTTCAGAGTTAGTCAACCTTTGCACCATGGCTAGGAGAAGCAAAACAATAGAAAAAAAATTACCGGTAGCTCTGAATATATTGGCAGCAGTGAGCGTACGTGAAGAAATTGGATCTCATCAGATTGTGACTCAAAGTTGTGGTTATGGGTCAGATTCCATCTTGGAATCTCTAGCTCAGAAGACCAATATCAGGGATAGGTGGATATACCAGGAATGTGATAATGTATATGACAATAGGGGTTATCTTCTTAACACAGACTGTAGTAGGGGTCTTGGGCAATCTCTCCCTTCTCCAACATTACCTGGTCCTTCATTTCACCAAGGGCCAATTAAGAGGCAGAGATGTATTTATTAAGCACCTGGTGGTAGCCAATTTCATGGTCCTTTGTAAAGGAGTCCTAAATGCAATGGCATTATTTGAGTGGAAATATTTGTTTAGTGACCTTGCATGCCAACTTATTCTCTATCTGCACCGAGTGGGGAGAGGGGTCTCTCTTGGTAGCGTCTGTCTCTTGAGTGTCTTCCAGGTGTTCACCATCAGCTCCGGATCCTCCAGGTTAGCCCATCTGAGAACAAATGTCCTCAAACATGCCGGGGTTGCTCTTTACTTATGGTGGATTGTTTCCATGCTGGTAAACATTCCCTTCCCTCTTTATATTACTGCCACATCCAGCAACAGCAGTTCAGGCAAAAGAGTCATTGGGTATTATTCTTCTGTGATTCACGATGCAACCAGTAACATATTATATGCACTGCTGCTCACCTCCCCTGATGTGCTCTGTCTGGGGCTCATGCTTGGGGCGAGCAGCTCCATGGTTTACATCTTGTACAGACACAAACAGAGGATCCGGTATCTATGCAAAAACAGCATCTCCCTCCGGTCTTCCCCTGAGACTAGAGCCACCCAAAACATCATTCTCCTCGTGAGCACTTTTGTCTGCTTTTACACTCTTTCCTGCTCCTTTCAAGTGGCATTAGCAATTATGGATGATACAAGTACTTTGTTGGAGAATATAGCTGCAGTCATGGCTGCCAGTTTCCCTGTTCTCAGCCCCTTTGTACTCATGCAACAAGAAACTAGTGTGCTCAGGCTTTGCTGTGTCTGAATGAGGAATCCCAAATTCAGGGGCCCAGTGGGGAACAGGTAGTGTATTTTCTGTTTCCAAGGTGTTGGGCTTCCAGTTCATTCAGGTGTCCTTAATGAATTCTTGAATTTTCAAGAGAATATCAAGAGCATTTCCCCTTCATTCCAAGTACAGCATAATCATGTCTGGCAACAGTTATTATGTTAAAGCATGGGTGATGAGAGTTGACCAAAGACCAGCAGAGTTTATCTCCTGCTGAATGTCTGCAATAATGGGCACCAGAGAGACAACTGATGAGACAAACTCAGTCTCAAAGTGATATTCAGCTTTCTACATACACAGTCCTCAGTAATGACAGCTTCATGGAGCATTGATTATAGGCACTTGGACAAAGGACCAGCACTGTGACCATTAATCAGGGGCTGAAGAATACATGTCCTGTACAGGAAGGTACAGACTGGAGTGGGGATGGAGAGGCAAGTCATCCCCAGGCAGGAGGTCCTGGGCAGTCAGTAGCAAGTTTTATGTGCTTTGCGTTTTGTGGCAAATCTTTACACTGCTTCTCAGTGCCAGTGCTCAGGGGTTAATCCTGGCTCTGTGCTAAGAAATTGCTCCTGGAAGGCATGGGGGACCATATAGGATGCCACGATTCAAACCATCATTCCTCTTGGATTGGGTGCTTGCAAGGCAAATGCCCTACCGCCGTGCTCTCTCTCTGGCCTGACACAATTTCTTTAGACTATTGTTTCTTCTTGTCCTTATGTATTCTTAATACTATGTATAAATGATATAATTCTGTTTTTATCCTTGTGGCTTGTTAAATGGTAGCTTGAGCATTCCACAGTCCCCAGAGAGAAAAAGGAAATCCCATGACCCTATCTAGGTATGATAGGAGAAGCTGGTCTGGTAGCAATTTTCTGCAATAAATACTCAACACAGATATGAAGATTTTTAGCAGGCAATAAACTCACCCTGCAAGCTGTTCACCCACAAGCCAGTCACTCCACCACATGGAACCACAAACCTAGATATCAGCTCACAGCTCAGGCCTCCTGACTAGCATTTATTGAGATCAGAAACAAAGCCCAAAAAAAGCCAGATGAAAAGGCAATGGTGAAACAAAATCAATGGAAACCAATTACGATACATATGAAGATGAATTCAAAGGCTTCTATTTACAGTGGTTTACTTCACTTAACATAATATCTTCCATATCCATCCATTTTGCTGCAAATTGCATGCTTGTATCATTCCTTACAGCTGTGTATTATTTCATTATATATGCATCACAATATGACCCACTGTCTGTTGTTGCACATCTAGGTTGACTCTAACACTCAACTATTGTACTGAGTGCTGTCTATATTTATTTAGAGGCTGATGTAAAGTGTTTAGAAATCAATGATTAAAACGACCAAAGAATTATCGACTTAATGTGTGTAATTTTATTCCATAATGTGAAGATAAATGTTTAGTTCACATGGGCACAAAATTTGAATATATATAAGATGACAAAGAAAGAAGAAAAAGCAAGTATACTGGCATGTATCTATGCATTTGTGTCTTTATGCATTAAAGTAATTGTTAGATTATTGGGCTTCTTTTTTAACAGTGCACATGATTGAATGCAGAGATTGACATTTGAGGGACATACACTCAGTCATGAAAACATATCAGTAGCATTCAGTTAACTTTTAAAAATATAGACACAGTGGTCAGCGTGATGATATAGTGGGTATGTATGGTGTTTGCCTAGCACAGTGATAACCTGGGTTTATTCAATCCCCTACACAGCATATACTACCCCATTCCTGCCAGCAGTAAACTTGAGCATATTCCTGATCTCTGCCAGATGTAGTACAAAATGGGACAGCTACCTGTGATACAAACATGACCACACACTCCTGGACACCATGGATCCCCAAACGCTCCTTTCTCTGGGAATCTCCTCAGCACGCACCCCAACACAAGTCCCCCACCAGCCAAGCGTGCCCAACACGGCCTGGACTCCACTCTGGAATAGCAAAAAACAAAACAAAACAAAA
>PVKC010048413.1:0-10847 GCA_004027635.1 Crocidura indochinensis | reverse complement strand
ACATAGTAGAGGTGATTAACACAGAGAAACAAGACAGAAAATCAGGAATGACAGAATCAAATTACAAATGAAAAAGCAAGACAAAGTTCCTAGGGGAAATTTTTGTAAATAATAAGACATAAGTAACTACTTGATGTGGAGTTCTACACATGCTCACGAAATTACAAACAGTAATGGATGAACTAAGAAATTTAAGATCCAGACACAAGTTATAGAACTTAGTCAGAAAGAAGATATAGTATAAGACCATTTCATAAAAGTAAATATATATATATATGGTTTTTGACTCTACGCTCAGAAATTACTCCTGGCAGGCTCGGGGGACCATATGGGATGCCGGGATTCATACAACCGTCCTTCTGCATGCAAAGCAAATGCCCTGCTTCCATGCTATCTCTCCAGCCCCAGTAAAGATATCTTGAGAGCTCTGGAACAATATCAAGAGGAAAAATGTTGAGGCCAGAGCGGTGGTGTGGAGAGATAAGTTGTTTGCCTTGCCAGCTCTAGCATAGGACAGACCACAGTCCGATCCCTCGGCATCCCATATGGTTCCCAAGCCAGGAGTGATTTCTGAGGCATAGCCAGGAGTAACCCCTGAGCATCACCGGGTGTGACCCAAAAAAAACAAAAAGAAAAAAAAATAGGAAAAATGTTCACATTATATGGATCTCAAAGGAAAAGAAATATAAAAGACAAAAACTGATTAATAACTAAAGGTAAAAAAAACTTACCTAACATGGATAAGGAAATATTCAGGTGTGGGAATATCAGAGGATTCAAAAAAGGGAATTCCAAAAAAAAATCTGCACAGCAACACATTGTAACTAAACACATTGTAACTAAAATGGCAGAAGTTAAAGATAAAGGGATGGTCTTAAAAGCATCAAGAAAGTGCTGGAGAGATAGTATAACCAGTACAAATTTACTTTGTACATGGCCACTTTTGACTACTGGTTCAGTTTCAGGAAGGGAGAAAGGAGGGAGGGAGGGAAAGGAAGGACGAAAACCAAAAACCTTGCTTTCTACCAGATTTCTCTATGTAGCAGTCTCTTATTTGACACGTTTTCAGTGTCTCCTGCATGCCAGGACCTTCTCTGCAACTACCCTCGCCTGGAACTGTTCCTCGTTCTCTCACCAAACATCGCCCTGAACCTAACTTGGAATATTCCTCCAGATCTTCTCAAGTAAAACACCGCATCGCTGCAAACCCTCTGAAGCAGTCCAGGGATTCAAGACGAGCTTAGTCTTTTTTGTCTAGGTTTGCCAGGGATATTACCCTCAACTGTCCCATTTCTGAGATTTTGTTAGTCTGACAAGCATCCTCATAACCTTTTACAAGCAACCAAATATATTTATTTTATTTTCAGGGCTACTACTAGTTAGTGCTTAGAAATCACTCCCAGCAATGCCTGGGAGGACCATGCAGAGCTAAGGATCAAATCCAGGTTTCTTGCATGCAAAGCTCAGCCCTTTGAGCTATCTCTCCAGCCTCCAACAAAAATTAGACATTTTAATGTTTTGTATATTTGCTAGAATTAGGTTTGACTGCATGGAACAAATAAAAGCTTTATATCCATCCTATACAAGTTGAAAAACAGAGAGTGTTGCCCTGATATGCATCTCCATTCACTCTTCAGGAATGAGCTCTCTTTCTGTTTGACTTCCTACATGTACCATTTACTATGCCTATGGTCAAGAGAACCACATGCATATAAACTCAAATTCCAGGCCATGGTATTATGGAACAGAAAGGATAAACATGTGTATCACCTGTCTTTTTGCTAATACCCCCAGAGATCCCATTAAATTTTTTTCATTTTTTTAAATTGTTTATAATATCTTTATTTAAACACCATGATTACAGACATGTTTGTAGTTAGGTTTTAGTTATTAAAAAAAAGATCACTCCCTTTCACCAGTGCAACATTCCCACCTTGTTTATTTTGGATCCCTAGTAGTGCTCAGGGCTTACTCCAGGCTCTGTTCAAGGATCACTCCTGGAAAGGCTCATATGGGATACAGGAATTAAATCTACATTAGCTGTGTGCAAGGCAAGGATCCTACACATTGTACTATCACTCCAGCCCCAAAGGCGGTTCATAGTCAACCAGGGTGGCGGTTAAAGCAAGAGCAGAGGATGCAGTGCTGCTCAGTAATCCCTGTGGTACAGGGACCACCTGGGTCACCTTGGTAGTGGGGCTTTGTACCCAACACTGTTTAGGAGGCCATGGTGGGTTGAGAATTAAACCTGACCTAACCGGGTTCAAATCCTGGCATCCCCAAACTAATCAGGAAATATCCCTGAACACAAAAACACAATACAAAGATGCCTTCTGCCCAACTATATTCACTGCAGTGCTCTTTACAATACTGGAATCTGGAAAAAAAAAAACAGATGCTATTCAACAGATAAATAGCTAAAGAAACTGTGGTACATATATACAATGGAATACTATGCAGCCATCAAGAGAGATGAAGTCATGAAATTTTCCTATACATGGATGGACATAGAAACTATTATGCTAAGTGAAATAAATCAGAAGAAAAGAGTGAGATAGACACAGAATAGTCTCACTCATCTATGGGATTTAAGAAAAATAAGGGGCCTGGGAGATAGCATGGAGGCAAGGCGTTTGCCTTTCATGCAAAAGGTCATCAGTTCGAATCCTGGTGCTCCATATGGTCCCCCATGCCTGCCAGGAGCAATTTCTGAGCATGGAGCCAGGAGTAACCCCTGAGCGCTGCCGGGTGTGACCCAAAAACCAAAAAAAAAAAAAAAGACATTATACATTATTCAATGATACCAAGAGACAATAGAGATGAGGGCTGAAATGACTGGCTCACGATATGAAGCTCACCACAAAGAGTGGTGAATACAGTTAGAGAAATGACTACACTAAGAACTACCATGACAATGTTGGTGAGTGAGAGAAGTAGAATGCCTGTCTCGATAAACAGGCAGGGGGTGGAGGGTATGGTGGTAGGAATGTTGCACTGGTAAAGGAGGTGTTCTTTTTTTGGGGGGAGGGTCACACCCGGCAGCGCTCAGGGATTACTCCTGACTCTATGCTCAAAAATCACTCCTGGCAGGCTCAGGGTACCCTATGCAATGCCGAGATTCGAACCACAGTCCTTCTGCATGCAAGGCAAATGCCTTACCTCCATGCTATCTCTCTGGCCTCGGGGGCTGTTCTTTTTTTGTCTGAAACCCAATTACTAACATGCTTATAATCATGGTCCTTAAATAAAGATATTTTTTTAAAACAAAAAGGAAAGATCCCTGAGTCTAGAGCTAGGAATACTCCCTGAACAACTCTAGGAGTAACAAAAAATTGCCAGTGGGGTTCACTGGACTCCTGAATGTCGATTGGGAAGCCCTCTCCAACACTAAAGAAATATAAATGTTTCGACTTCATAATCCACATGAATCTAGATTTCAAATGCTGTAGTGTTGATCAACTCATAATCTTTTACTAAAATGTCATGGCATTTTTTACTTGATATCAAGTAATTAACTGCATTTCTAGTTGCTTCTCTGTTATCAGGTAATAATGGGAAAAGCATTATAAATCCTTCTTCATAGGGCAAGACTCAGATAGATGGAGGAAGGGTGGAAAGAGAGCATAGGGCTCAAAGATAAAGGGGGCCCATTTTATGATGTGTTTTGAAGCTTAACACTTCTGGGTTGAATCCTGAGTGGCAATTGGATGGGTTCACTTTTATCATGTTTTCCCTTGGGTTCTCTGGGGAGTGTTTCTATGTCATCATGCCACGAACTACCTGAAGTCCCACCGAAGGAAGCTCAAATCTCCATTCTATCAATGGCTGCTGTGGACAGTGGGTGCAGTAACTTAAGTTACTTATGTCAGCATACTTAAGTCATCTAGTGGAGATGTGGCCACTACAGAGAAAGTGCAGAAGCTAACTGCCCACCCAGGACACTACTTTGGATCTCAGACTGTGCATCCACAGATCCAGCTTTGCTTAGATCCAACCTTGTCATTCCTACCAAAAGCCTGAATGATGAGCCCTTTACTAAGCATTCTTCTATTCTCATCCCCACACTTCTTCTGAGACTCCTATCTCAGCTGGTTGTTTTCCTTCCAATATTTTCCTTCTCTGTAGTTCTTCCCAATGTCTTTAAGAACTGAGGGTAGAGAAATGATATGAGGTTAAGACAATTGCCTTGCCCTGCATTGCATATGGTCCCTGCCACTGTGAGGAGTGATCCCTGATTACAAAGCCAACAGTAAGCTATAAACACAGTTTGGTTGTCAGGTGCAGCTCAAAAACAAACAAGCAGGGAGAAGAAAAAAAAAACCAATATCCTTAGAATCCTCTCATGGCTTTGTTCTATTTTTATTCTTCAAATCTTGAGTTCCTTGAATTTCTGATCTCCCTACATGGCTAGGCTTCCATCTGTAATTTGAGCTAAGGAAATGCTACCTCAGGATAAGTGCCTATTACCCCTCATAGTCTTTTTCCTTTTCCTCTGCGGACTTCAGGAAACCTTCTTTTTGAGAAAGGACCCCTTATCTTTACTGGTCTCTTTCTTTCCGTTCATTAGCCAGTATGGAAATATAGAACACCCTACTGCTACCTTTGCTTTACTCCTAGTTCCATTCCTTGTCATCAAGTTGTTCACACTCCAACTCAGCAGGCTGACTAATCAAGTACCTCAAAATTACCTAACTTTCCAAATTACCTAATCTGATGACAACATCAGATGCTTTGATTAGAATGTGGCACCATTGTTATTGCCCTTCCTGCAAATTTTCTGTAACATTACATATTTTGCTGTTTTTCTTTTATGATCAAGTTGTTCAGTAATAAAAACAACACTATTATTTCTTAATGGCTCATAAGCACTCACTTAATATTAAGTAGACTATAAGATATGCAGTATTTCATTTAGTCCTTGTAATAATTTTGTTTTTGTTTTTGGGTCACACCCAGCAGTGCTCAGTGGTTACTCCTGGCTCTCTGCTCAAAAATCGCTCCTGGCAGGCTCGGAGGACCATATGGGATGCTGGGATTTGAATCACCGTCCTTCTACATGCAAGGTAAACGTCCTATCGTTGTGCTATCTCTTTGGCCCCTAGTCTTTGTAATAATTTTTTGAGACAGGTGCAATTACTATACCTATTTTACAGACCAGGAAACAGAGGAAAGAATATACAGGGTGAAGATGATATTCACACGCATATACAAACAATGACAAAGCTAAGATTTGAAATTGAACTCAAAACCAGACTAATTGAATTTCAAATCGCTGCTTTTCCCTGTAGAGCACATTGCTTTTCCTCTGATTTTACCTTTAATTTGAGGCTTCTGTTATAGGTTATCTGCACACCTGCCCATGGGCATTTTCTTTCACAAAGATTTGTTGGCTTTGATTACTCTTTCATTTATTTTATCTTTGCTGTGACTATTAATTATATAACATGTTAAATAACCACAAAGGTCTAGAGAACTATGGAATGACTTTCTTCCTTCATGTACCATTGTCACACACTTTCAACAATTACCCAGTTATGCATTATAGGTGCCTTATAGATGCCTTTTATTCCCCTTTTTTGATTCCCACTAGGTTATTTTGAAACAATTATGATACATATTATATCAATGATAAAATATTAAATTATAGATAAATATCTACAATCATCTATAAGCATTCCAATATATCTTTAAAATATGACCATATTTAAAAGTCTTAACAAAAAGTCAGTATATTTAAAGATTAAATATAGGGGTCAGAGAGATGACACAGTGGTAGAGCATTTTCCTTGCATGTAGCCAACACAGGACAGACCCTGGTTTAAATCCTGGCATCCCATATGTTCACCCAAGCCTGACAGGAGCAGTTTTGAGCACAAAGCCAGGAGTCACCCCTGAGCTCTGCTGGGTGTGACCCAAAATAAAAAAAAAATAGTTTCTAAATACTAGGTCACATACCATCAATGGTCTTGTAAACATTATTAGAAAGTTGATTTGTTCAGCTCAGGATCTCAATGAGACCTACAATTTGTACTCAGTTAATGAGGTTTTTAAATTTATTTTATAATTTTTAAAATTTAAATACTGTGGTTACAAGGTTGTTCATACTAGTCTTTACTTCCACAGATAAAGTTGTTCATGATTGAATTACAGTCATACATTGTACAACAACCATCACCAGTGTGCATTTCCTGCCACCAATGAATAAGGCTTTTTAGTGTCCTTTAATCTTTAGGGTCTTTGTCTCTCTTTTCCCTCCTTGGAATGAATTTGTAGGAAATACCAGATCTTTTGTCCTAGGTGATGAGTCACAGTTGAGATTTTGCTGATCACATCTGCATGGTGACTAACACATTCATCCCAGCTCCCACTCCCAATTTCTAGCAAACTGCAGCTAGATTTGATACAAGTTCATACTTGGGCAAGATTTTGTGGGTGAAATTATGTAATTCCATGAGGAATCTTGCTATTTAGATAGCTTCTAAGACTATACTCAGCCTCATTCTTTAACCTTCAACTAACTGATAGATCATTTTCCCCAGATATACTGCCATGGGACTGAAGCAATAGCACAGCAGGTAGGGTTTTCACCTTTGCACTCAACCGACCCAAGTTTGATCCATGGTATCACATATGGCCTCTCTAGCCTGCCAGAGTGATTTCTGAATGCAGAGCCAGGAGTAATGCTTGAATGTCACCAAGTGTGGCCTAAGCGCCCTCCCCAAAGATATTCTCTTTTTTTTTTTTTTTTTTGAGGTCACATCCGGCAGCACTCAGGGGTTACTTCTGGCTCTATGCTCAGAAATTGCTCCTGGCAGGCTCAGGGGACCATATGGGATGCCTGGATTCGAACCACCGACCTTCTGCATGAAAGGCAAATGCCTTACCTCCTTGCTATCTCTCTGGTCCCCAAAGATATTTTGTCATTATCTCACAATCAAAATATATAAAACTAAATTTGTTTTCTCTACATAAAACTGCCTCTTGAAACCTTTTGTTTCTAACACCATTTCTATCATTCATTTTAGACACATAGGCTGCAGTTCTTTGAGCCGTTCTTTGCTTTCCTAGTTACTACATTTAGCTACAAAGACCTGCAGGTTCCCTCTCTGTAGAGATGAGCTTCATTTCCATTTCCTCTCACCCCCATCACCTTAATACAGACTATATATATGTTCCAATACTGTTCCCTCCATTAACTGATCTTTTGTCCTTAATTCTACTCCATATACTAGAACCCGTTTGCCTACCCTTAATCCCATTATCCTTGATCTGTCTTTCACAATTCATACAAACTATGGCTATCCTCTTGTGGAAAACATTGAGAGTTTACAGTTACATACAGTTTAGGCTGACCTATATTATTTCTTTTTATTTTTATTACTTTTTTTTCATAACTTCTATTTACACTTTCTATGATTTCACTCACCCAAAGTCAAGTAGAATTGAAAATAAAGCATTATTACTTATAATTATATATCTGAGAGAAACATTCACGCAATCTTATAAAGGTTGTTTTTTCCCCTAGGGTTTTGTTTTTGTTGTTTTGCTTGTTTTTGGTTTTGGGACCAATATTTGGGCAATGCTCAGGAGTTATTACTGATTCTGAACTCAGGAATTATTCCCAGCAATGCTCAGGGACCACATGGGATAGTGGGATTCAACCTGGGTCAGCTGTGTGCAAGGCTAAGGTATTATACAAGTGTAATACAAGGCCTGTTGTATTATCTCTCTGGCTCTCAAATATATTTTTGTCATTGATGCCATTTGTTATTGTTATTGTTTTATTGTTGTGTCTAAACTATTAAACTTTATAAGTAAAAGTGCATAGGAAAAAAGACTACAATAATCATGGGATCCAGCACTGTTGCCACGGTTTTAGGACTACCAGGAGGATGACTTCCTCACAAGTAAAAAAGGACTATGCTACTCCAACACAATCTATTTCAACCAATCCTCCCAGTCTACTCCACATATTTTGTATTATTAAACATTAGATATTTTTTCTCGAGAAAGGCCAGAAGAATCTGTGTTGTCAGGCCAGAAGAATCTGCCCCTGCTGTGTGATTACCAATTGGGAGAGACTGTGCATGTCACCTGTGGGTGTTTCTCTACTGTCCTATGTCTTGAATCTCTCCTGAGTGCCCCGAGAAGGGCCCAGCAAAATCGCTCTCCTAGAGGCTCCAGAAGAGGCTTTGCTTCGCAGCGTGCGCTCTTTCTAACGAATGAACCCCACCATAATACGCAGAAAAAAATCACACTACAAGCGTGACAATGGGGAAACCTCACAGGCAAACACCATGCACAGAAAATGAAGATGATAGCTCTGATGACACTAAAAGCACCAACCATCTGATTAACCTCTCAGATAAGGAGTTTAGTATAGAAATATGGAGGATCCTCATGGAAATAAAAGAAAATATAGCTCGCTGAACAGAACACAAAGACAGAAATCAGAAAACTCCAAACTGAAATAACAGATCTGAAAAACACAGTAGCTCAACTGAAAAACTCAATGGACAGACTCTCCAGTAGGGTAACAACAGACGAGGACATAATCAGTGAACTGGAAGATCAAATGCAGAACAACTTCATACAGCAGAAGAGACTGGAAAAGAACCTTAAGGTAAATGATCAGACAATGGAAAAAGTAGATATTTTTTCTCCACAACTCTGGAAACCAAAGAACTTGATTGTATTTAGACCAATGATATATCTAACATTCTCTTTTAGAGAATTAAATTTAAGTTGTCAAATGAACCATAATTTAAGCACTGAAACAAGGCTGAGTGTCACTTGTCTTCAGAGACACCTGTGGTCCTAACTAGGAGTGGAAAGGGACATTGCTTGTCACCCTGGCCAATACAGCTTGCAAGCTTTTTTCAATTTTCCTTAATTTTATACATCAGCCTGTTGCATGTCCTAATGCATGGGGATGACCATTTATTCATAGTATAGACTACTCATCACTACTCTGCATTGATGTTGCCTGGTCTTGGGTTCTCATTTTCAGTCAAATGCATAAATACCCCAGAGTATAAAGAACTACCAGATGACACAGGGACTTTTTAGGGAATATCTAGGATATATTTAGGGATTTTAGGATATCTTGGGAAACATGGCATTCATCCCTTGTTCCAACTATGTTAAGGTAGTTTAGTGATCTCCATCCTGGACAGCTTTTGACACAGGTACCCTTGAACCTTATACCGACTGAAACTAATCATGTCCAGAGTTATAGTTCCATGTCTCCTATGTAAATTCCCATAAGGATCTTTATTGATTTAATTTTATAAAATTTGACAGAAAGAATGCACTTAAAGAACAGAGAAAAAGTATTATATTTTTCCCTTTACACTGTAAGCTCTAAGGTATAGTAGTTGGTTAAACTTGCTGCTTATACATGCTATGCTTTTTGTTTGTTTTTTTTTGTTTGTTTTTTGTTTTTTGGCCACACCCGGCTGTGCTCAGGGGTTACTTCTGGCTGTCTGCTCAGAAATAGCTCCTGGCAGGCACGGGGGACCATATGGGACACCGGGATTCGAACCAACCACCTTTGGTCCTGGATCGGCAGCTTGCAAGGCAAAAGCCGTTGTGCTATCTCTCCGGGCCCCATGCTATGTTTTTTTTTCAGTCCCCCACTTCAGTTTTTATTTCTACTTTGCTAATCTTGTGTTGTTATTCCTCTTGCTTTCTTTTTCTGAGTCATTCCCAGTTTGAGTAGCTCAACTAGTTTCAGAGAATAGTTTGAAGGCATGAAGGGTATGACTGTGTATCATGGAGATAATGCTAAGTTATGTGCTAACACATAGATTGGATGGGGATGGGAGGAATGGTCAGTCATTGGTTGAAGCACTTGAGCTTGGTTCCTGATGCCATGGCAGGAACTGGGTTTGATCCTGGCAGCACTTCTCTTTGAGTCAGGGAGCTTTACTGTCTGTGATACTTGGTGACATAAGAGATTTCTGGTGGCATCTCACCCAGGTATGTGTGAACATCATACATGAGAATTCAACGTCCATGAGTACTGCAAGGAGAAATGATGTGTGAGCATTACAGATGGAAGTTGGATGCCCTGATAAATACATAAGTACATGAGCAGTGCAGTGACCTCCAGTGAGCATGTGTGCAAGCCCTGCAACTAAAGAAGTTCCAAGCTCAGTGGAAACCATGGCAGAATATGTGAGCATGGCCAGACTGATAGTAGAGTGGGTAGGGCACTTATCTTGCTGAAGGCCAATTCAGGTTTGATATCCAGCACCACAGAGGATTCTGTGAGCCTCCTAGAAATAATCCTGCATGCAGAGACGGGATTAAGCCATGATCACAGATGGGTGGGCCCAGCACAAACAACTAAAACAAAAAAATGTCTGAACATTATGACCAAGTATACATTGAACCCTATTCTTGCTACATCAACAGAGATGGAGCAGAAGAGATGTACAGCAGGCAAGCCAGCTCCTGTTCAGTCCCCAGTACTATCTATAATCAGGACCTCGCATGTTCAAGGCAATTACTCTATTTATTTTTTCCAATATCTGTGAGCTACCAATATGAAGATGAACCATACTTGATTTGATGTGTTATGCCACCATGCCTCATGATTCCAGACCAGTGCACCCTCATAACACTGTTTTGCAGTCTTTCTGTCCTGAATAGCTGAGGTTCAAGAGCCAACAGTCTGGGGCCCGGGAGATGGCATGGAGGTAAGGCGTTTGCCTTTCATGCAAAAGGTCATCGGTTCGAATCCCGGTGCCCCATATGGTCCCCCGCACCTGCCAGGAGCAATTTCTGAGCATGGATCCAGGAGTAACCCCTGAGCACTGCCGGGTGTGACCCAAAAACCAAAA
>PVKC010048412.1:0-10904 GCA_004027635.1 Crocidura indochinensis | reverse complement strand
CTTCAATTTAAGGCTATTAAGGAAAAATTTCAAAGGAATTTATTAGGAAAGTCTTTTCATTAATCGTCTCTTTAACACTCTGTGAAAAGGATCTTGTTCAGTGCCCTATAAAATGACTTATTATGTTATGATCATTTTTTTCATATTTGACTGATAATAGCTTTTCTGCCTCACTCCTTTTTCTTCCCATTCAATCCCAGTCTTGGTAAGTGAAAAAGTCCAGGTATGCCAAAAGGGAGACTAAAACCCTGCAGTTCCTCTGTAAAATCAACCTTAGCACATTCTCTAGCCACAATAAAACTCAGCCAGTCTCCTTTCCTGCTCTGTAAAGTAATTTTGCACCTTAATAAAAATCTTACCCTGCCCTTCCCAGAGACTTCATTCATGTAATATCTAAAATAATATCTAAGATAATGTATGTGATGAGATGTCACTCCTTTAACTCAGCCATGCTATATAACACTGGTGACAGTAGAGAGGGTATTTTGGGTGGAACTAATCTAGCCATTCAAGTATTAAAGGCAAAGAAATTTCTTTTTGTGTTGTTTGTTTGTTTGTTTGTTTGGGGAAGCATCCAGATATGTTTAGGGCTTATTCCTGATACTGAACTCAGACATTACTCCTGGCAGTGTTCAAGGAACCAGAGGGGATGCCATAAATGAAACTCGGGCCTGAAATGCTCAAAGCTAGCATCTAACCGTTGTAAGGTAACACCTCCACCTCACTCCAGTCACAAAACAGAGAACATTTTGATAGCAGAAAAAAGAGGATGATAAAACTTGGAAGCACAAGAAGGATTAAATCGAATTCCCCTTCATGGCATGAAGATGAATGGAAATTCAAGAAAGGCAGGAGAATTCCAGGAGTAGTAACTGACCCCATCTGGCAGCCAGCAAGAAAATGAGGACCTGATAAATAAATAAATAAATAAATAAATAAATAAATAAATAAATAAAACCATGATTAATTGATTCCCAGCAAAATCCTGAATGGGGCTCCCTGAGTCTCCAGGTTAGAGTCATTTTGGCTGGTAACTAAGGGTGGTGATCACAGAAGCCAGTGAGGTCAATTCAGATTTCTGATTTACAGACCTGTGTGCTAATAAGTGTGTGTTGTTGTTTTCTTAAAATATCTGCAGAGGATCTCATGCATCTAAACAATAGGAAGGTGTCGTGATTGTTGCTCCCATAAGAATGCAGAAGATAGAAACTTATGATGAGCTGCGTGTTGTTTTAAATTGTTAAATTTTTATACAGAAATGCTTAATATACTGTTTTGAACATAGTTAGGTGGGGAAAATCATCAAAACTGCAAAAATTCTCATCACATTCAAAGAGTAAACTCAAAATCTAAGAAGCAAGTAAGGAGATGTGACAAGTATTCTAATGACAACCCAAAGAAATGCTGCAGAGCAGTGATTATCAACAAGAGATGGTTTTGGCTCTCCAGAGGACATTTGGCAATATTTTGAGACATGGATGATTGTTCCGGCTGGGAGAGTGCTGCTCAAATTTAATGAGTAGGTAGAGACCCGGGAATGCTTCAAAACACTTTATAATGCACAAGATAGTTTCCTCTTCCTCCCACACTAATAAAAAAAATTACCTAGTGTAGAAATGTCAATAATGTCAAGGTTAAGGAAAACTGTATGAAAAGAAAGGATTGATTTCAGTTGAAGACTAGAGAGCTAGATCAACAGGCTAATGGCATATTCACATGGGAATTTGGCTCTATCCCCAGGATTTATTTCTGGCACCCCATGATTCCCCACATTTACCACCAGTACTGTGCTGGGAATAAATACACCCCTACCCTGCCCCATTCCAATCCTGCTCATAACACTGCTAGGTGTAGACCAACAACAACATATAAACTGATGAATTTGGCTAGCTTCATAGAGCCAATATAATATTTAACTGATATTTTAATGTGAACTTATTTGTGGGATTTTGATAGAGAATGAAACATTAAGAAAACTACACTGAACCCTCTCTAACCTGCCAGCAGCACTGGACATCTGGACAAATTGCCACCCAGAACAGCAGATCTCTCTACCTCTCCAGCAGTCAACAAAAGGCAGATCCAGAGGAGCACCTTGGGCTCACATTTCTTTTAGTTAATAAACTCAGCAAAACACTCAGAAAACACCACATTACAAGCGTGACAATGAAAAAACAATGCAGGCCACCACAATGCTTAGAGAATGAATATGGCAGCTCTGATGTCCTGAAAAGTACTAACCACTTATTTTGTCTTTCAGATGAGAACTTGAGAGAAGAAATATGGAGGATGTTTAAAGAACTCAAAGATATCATGAAACAAATTGGAAGAACCAATGAATGAAGAGCATAAGAAAGTAAAATGAGAAAAACCAAACTGAAATAACAGGACTGAAACACTTGGTAGGCGAAATGAAAACCTCATGGGAAAGCCTTTCCAAGAGAGTAATAGCTTCTGAGGACAGATTTATTGAGCTGGAAGATGAGATGCATAACAACTCTATACAACAGAAGAGATTAGAAAAGAGCCTTAAAGAAAACAATCAGATAACGGAAAAAATCCTCAGAGTGGGATCAGACAAAAATAGAAGTGTTTGATAAACTCAACAGAAACAACATAAGAGAGAATCATTGATTCCCCAGAAACACAGGAAGAAAAACCCAAAGAAGGTTTTTAAATCAGCAGCCAGGGACATCATTGCAAAGAAACTCCCAGAGCTAAAAAGTGCATGAAACCAAATCCTACGTGCTTGAAGAGTACCAACTAAGAGAGATCCAAATAAAAGCATCCCAAATGCATCCTAGTTACAATGACAAACCCCACATATGGAGATAAAATACTGAAAGCAGCAAGGTCAAACAGAAAAATTATTTTCAAAGAATCATCATTAAGATTTACAGGAGATCTGTTAGAGCAACCCTCAAGACCCAAAGACAGTGGTTGAATATAGTGACAAAACTCAACAAAATTAGTGCATCACCAAGAATACTTCACCCAGCCAGACTTTTATTCAGATTTGAAGGAATGATACATAGATTCACAGATAAACAATACTTACAAAACTTTACGGACTCAAAACATGCCTTAAAAGACAAACTGAAGGGGCCCGAGAGATAGCATGGAGGTAAGGTGTTTGCCTTCCATGCAAAAGGTCATCAGTTCGAATCCCGGTGGCCCATATGGTCCCCCGTGCCTGCCAGGAGTAATTTCTGAGCATGGAGCCAGGAGTAACCCCTGAGCACTGCCGGGTGTGACCCAAAATCCAAAAAAAAAAAAAAAAAAAAAGACAAACTGAAGGGGACGGAGTGATAGCACATGGTAGACCCTTGCCTACCCAGAACAGATCTGGGTTTGATCCCTGGCATCCCATATGGTTCCCCAAAGCCAGGATCGATTTCTGAGTGCATAGCCAGGTGTAACCCCTGAGTCACTGGGTGTGGCCCCAAAAACAAAAATCAAAAAAAAATTAAAAATGAAAAGACAAACTGAAAAATCTACTTTAAGATAAGACAGAGTAATAGACACACAAAACTACAGAAAGATGTCACTAAATCCAATAACAATGGTCTCTCTCAATGACAATGGACTAAATGCAATAATTAAGAGACACTGAATGACAAAATGAATTAAAAAGCTGAATCCAATATTCTTCTGCCTAAAAAAACCATACCTGAATAATCATAACAAAAATAGACTCAAGGGGCCCGGGAGATAGCATGGAGGTAAGGCGTTTACCTTTCATGCAAAAGGTCATCGGTTCAAACCCCGGTGCCCCATATGGTCCCCCGTGCCTGCCAGGAGCAATTTCTGAGCATGGAGCCAGGAGTAACCCCTGAGCACTGCCAGGTGTGACCCAAAAACCAAAAAAAAAAAAAAAAATAGACTAAAATCAAAGGTTGGAGGACAATTATTTAAGCAAGCAACTTCATTAAAAGGGTTGAGGCAGCCATACCAATATCAGATAACACAGACTTTAGGCTTATAAATGTTAAAAGGGACAGAGATGGACATTTATTAATAATCAAGTTATGTGTACAACAGGAATAAATCACACTTTTGGGGGGGGTTGGGGGATCACACCCGACAGCGCTAAGGGTTTCTCCTGGCTCCATGCTCAGAAATCACTCCTGACAAGCTCGGGGAACCATATGGGATGCCAGGATTCAAACCACCGACCTTCTGCATGCAAAACAAACGCCTTACCTCCATGCTATTTCTCCAGCCCCATAAATCACACTTTTAAACATAGATGAGGGACCAGCAAAGTATTTAAAACAATTGTTGGCAGTTTTGAAGGAAGACATCAATAGCCACACAATAATAATGAGAGGCTTCAACACCACTTTGTTATCCCTTAATAGATCAACCAGCTAAAACCTAACAAGAATATACTACCTTTTGAGGAAGAACTAGAAGAGTGTGGATTAGGATATATATGATATATATATCATATGTATATGATATATATATATATCTTAGGAGATGGCTTAGGAGATTATATATATATACATATATATATATATGATTATATATATGAGACTCTCCATCCCCAGAAAACTGGATACACATTCTCCAATGCACATGGATCATTCTCCAGGATAGACCGCATACTGGATCATAAAACTTATCTCCATAAAATAAAGAGGATAGAAATTATATGAACTACCTTCTCAGATCATAATGTACTAAAATTAGAAGTGAAGTACAAACAGACACAGAGAAAAAAATGTTAATACCTGAAAATTAAACAGCTCACTAATGAACAAAAAGTAAGACAAAGACAAAGTCAAAGAGGAAATCAAAAGATTCTAGGAAACAACTGAGAATGAAGACACAAATTATTAGTATTTGTCGGACACAGCAAAGCAATACTAAGAAGATTTATAGCTTTGCAACCACTCATAAGGAAGGAATAATGCCCCTTCAAAAATGGATTAATAACATAGCTTATAAAATTAGAAAATGATTAGCAAAATGAACCAAAAATAAGCAGACAGAGAAAATAATAAAGAATAAAGTAGTAATTAATGAACAGGAAATCCAAGAAATAATTCAAGAGATCAATGAAAGCAAGAAATGGTTCTTTGGAAAAAAATAATCAGCATCAATAAACAACTAGCAAACTCACAAAGAAATGGAGAGAAAGAAATTTAAAGAACTAAAAAAAAAAGAAAATAAGTAGATTACAGCTGATACTACAGAAATTCAAAGTATAATCAGAGACTATTTTGAGAAACTCTATGCCACAAAATATGAGAACCTGGAAGAAATGGATAAATTCTTGGAATTTTATAACCTCCCAAGGTTGACCCAAGATGATCTAGCATACCTGAACAGATTCATTACTATAGAGAAAATTAAAGTGGTAATCAAAATTCTTCCCAAAAACAAAAGCCCAGGCCCAGATGGATTCACTAACAAATTCTTTCAAACCTTCCAAGAGGATCTACTGCCTATAATTTTCAAACTCTTCCAGCATTTTGAAGAAACAGAAACACTCCTAAATAATGTTTATGCAACTAATATCACCTTAACCAAAAACAGACAGATATTCCATAAAAAAGAAAACTACAGACAAATATCACTAATGAACACATATACAAACATCCTCAACAGAATCCTAGCAAATAGCATCCAAAGCCTCATAAGAAAGCTATACACCATGACCAACTAGGATTCATTCCAGAGATGCAAGGATGGTTCAATATGCACAAGTCAATCAATGTAATACACCACATCAACAAATGGAAAATTAAAACCACTTAATCATATCAATATAAATGAAGAATTTGATAAGGTCTAACTTCCATTTATGATAAAAATAATTCTCAACAAGATGGGAATATAGTTAAGGCCATTTACCACAGACCAATGGCAAATATTATACTCAATGGGAAAAAACTGGGTCTTTCCCCTAAGATGTGGCACAAGACAAATTGCCCTCTCTTGCTACTTCTATTTAACATAATACTGAAAGTACTTAGCATAGCAATTAGGCAAGAAAAAGATATCACGGACATCCAGAGAGGAAAAGAGAAATCAAGCCAGGAGCCACTTCTGAGCGCATAGCCAGGAGTAACCCCTGAGCGTCACTGGGTGTGGCCCAAAAACCAAAAAAAGAGAGAGAGAGAGAGAGAGAGAGAGAGAAATCAAGCTCTCACTGTTTGCAGGTGACAAAATACTATGTTTAGAAAAACCTTAAAGATTCTACCAAAAAGCTTCTAGAAACAATAAATTTATATAGCAAAGTGGCAGGCTACAAAATTAGCATGCCAAAATTAATGGTCTTCTTATACACAAATAAAGACAGAGAAGAAGTAGACAAAAAAAAAAACACAATCCATTTCACAATAGCACCACAGAAATTCAAATACCTTGGAATCAACTTAACCAAAGAAGTGAAGGACCTATACAAAGAAAATTACAAAACACTGCTTCAATAAATAAATGAGAACCAAAAGAAATGGAGACATATACTCTATTCATAGATTGGGAGGATTATCATCATTAAAATGGCAATACTACCCCCACAACATTGTACAGATTTAATGCAATTCCTTTAAGGATACCAATGAGATTTTTCAAAGTAGATCAAACACACCTGAAATTTATTTGGAATAATAAATGCTTATGAATAGCTAAAGCAACCCTTAGGAAAAAGACTATGGAAGGCATCACTGCTCCCAACTTTAAATTGTATTACAAAACAACATTTATTAAAACAGCATGGTATTGGAATAAAAAATATGTTCTCAGATCAATGGACCAGATTTCAGTATGCAGTCTGACCCCCAGATATACAATTAATCTTCAATAAAAGAGCAGGAAATACAAAATGGACCAAGAAAAGCTTCTTCAACAAGGTTGTGTTGGGATAATTGGTCAGTCACATGACCTCAGACCTCCATCAAAAGCAAACTCAGACCTCCATAAACACCATGTGCAATGGTCAAATAAAAATGGATTAAATACCTTAATATTACACTGGGACCTTTAAGGTATATAGAAGAAAATGTAGGCAAAACATTCCATAACATTGAGACTATAAACATCTTTAAGGAGGAAACATCACTTTCCAAGCACATGGAAGCATAGATAAACAAATGGGACTATATTAAAGAAAAGTCTCTGTACGTCAAAGAAAACAGTGAAGAAGATACAAAGACTATCGATGGAATGGGAGAAACTATTCACCCAATACCCATCAAACAAGGGACTAGTATCAAGATACACAAAATACTTATAGAACTTAACCTAAAAAAAGCATCTGATCCCATCAAAAAATGGGAGAGGAAATGAAAAGATATTTCTTCAAAGAAGCAATACAGATGGCCAACGGAAACATGAATAAATGCTCCACATCACTAATCATCAGGGAAATGCAAATCAAAACAACCATGAGATATCATCTCACGCCTCAGATACTGACATACATTAAAAAAATAGCAAACAATGCTGACATGAATGTGCGGAGAAAGGAACTCTTATTTACTTCTGGTGAGAATGCTATCTAGTCCAGCCTTTCTAGAAAACAGTATGTATATTCCAAAAATAAGCTGGAAATTGAGTCCCCATATGAGCCAGTGATATTATTCCTCGGAATATATATAGTAGAAACACAGAAGCACAATACAAAAGTGCCCTCTGGACTCCTACGGACTTCATTGCAGCTCTGTTTATAAGATCTAGAATCTTGAAACAACCCAGATGCCTGACAACAGTTGAGTGGCTAAAGGAACCATTGCTACATCTACACAATGGACTATTACTCAGTTGTTAGGAACAGTGAAGTCATGAAATTTGCCTATACATGGAATGACATGGAGACTATTATGATGAGTAAAGCAAGTCAAAGGGAGAGAAATAGACATAGAACAGTCTCACTCATCTGTGGGATTTTGACAAAAATAAAAGACAGTATGGTAATAAAACCCAGAGATAATAAAGATTAGGGCCAGAAGGATCAGCTTCCTATTTAAAGCTTACTATAAAGAATAGTGAGTGCAGTTAGAGAAATAACTATACAAACAACTACAATGACGATGATAGTCTGAGAGAGAAATAAATGTCTGCCTCAAAGACCGGCAGGGTGGGGAAGAAGGAAAATGAGAGACATTGGTGGCAGGAAAGTTGCACTCTGGAAGAGGATGCACATTTTATGATTGAAATCGACTACAAACATGTTTGTAAACCATGGTGCTCAAATAAATAAATTACTTTTAAAAAAGAAAAGTCAAAAAATAAAAAAACTACTCCAGGGGTCCCTAGGCAAATTACATATAGACCAAGCAGATTATTTGACAGATTAGACATTTAACAAGAAGACAACTCAAATCTATTCACAATTCAAATCTTTTTGTTTGTTTGTTTTGTTTTTTGTTTTTTTGTTTTTGGGCCACACCCGGTGACGGTCAGGGGTTACTCCTGGCTATTTGCTCAGAAGTCGCTCCTGGCAGGCACGGGGAACCATATGGGGAACCGGGGGATCGAACCCCGGTCCGTCCTAGGTTAGCGCAAGGCACCTTACCTTCAGCGCCACCACCCGGCCCCCACAATTCAAATCTTTACATTGCTCTTTTTAGTCGGTTCCAAGTGCCATACTTCATAAAGTGCCATTCAACTATCAAAATGTAATTAAAGTACTAAAGTGCATGGCATGATGATGGAATTTAATAAAATGCTATCCTCTGTAATGAGAAAATAATTATAATAAAACACAACTCATGCCTTCAATGTGTTGACAAGCTAAGAGAAACAGACCTATCCACAAAGTGAAGCAAACTTAATTTTAATTAAACATAACTGTACTACTTCGTACACCACTTACTTCAAGGGAACTCTCCCAGAGTGCCTCAACTTGTCTGAGATATGCAGTCACCTTCTGACATACATTCAAATATTCTTAGCGTGTTTCCCTCTCTTTTGCTGCCACAAGGTCTGTCTTATAAGGAGGCCACAGAAAATCAACAGTCCCTGACTGTAGATCCTTTTTGTGCTTGCTACTCATAGTGCTATCCCTCATTACTCGCGGGGTTTGTATTTGTGCACATGCCTGGTAATCAAGAACACAGGACTGCTGCTGAGTCCAGAATAGAGAAAAATACAAGAAACCGGGCTCATCTGTGGCACTGGATGTTTGTCAGAACCATTGCACAAGGAGAAATGAATCTGTTGCTAACAGCTCTTTCATTCTAGGTAGTCCTAAACACGAGCAGCTGGGCTGAGATTTCCTTTGCAGCGATCATGAGGGACTTTTACAGCTGTCACTTCTAAGCGAGTCATAAAAACCATTTCTCAAATCGAGACTTAGAGGAGGTAAGCATCTGGTGACAAATGCTGAAAGAATAACAAAGCCCACTGTACTCCAGGTTTCTTGACCTTCGTGTTTATTAATGCTCAACTTCTCTCCGCCCCTCAGCTCTCAAAACCAACAACTGAATTCTGCTCATTGCGCATTGCTGGAGAAAAGCAAAATGGCACCGATTCCTAGACTTCTCAGCCTGACAAAAATCAACTCATTAAAAAAAAGCTAGCACGCCCATTGACAAAAGAATGCAGGGAGCAGATTTGCACCACTCAGCTGGACAATAAGCAGTTTTTAATTGAAACCAACTCAAGTACTCTTCACTAAATCCCTTTATGATTAATTCTCTGTCAGCCAAGTAGATTATTTTTACAAATTTAAGGGTGCAGAAACTTCCTTCACAGACAATGAAAATTCATTTTTTCAGTATTAACTTGTTCTCCAGAATTACCTAGAGCGAAAGTCAAATGGTTTCTACTACCTGTAAAAAAAAATCTCCTTTGATGGGCTTGATACAATTGGCCCTATATGATTCTATGTCATCTCAATGATTAAGTTCACCTTTATGGCAGAAGCAAAACGGGATTGATCTTGTTCTGAGTGGAAGAGGTAAGGGAGACAGAACTCAGCAACTCCTTTGAGATCTTCCTTCTTTGTGCAAAATTCTCAGAGCTCTAATGATGAAATATGATCCAGTTATTTCAGAAATGCTTCTAAATAGTCTCTGATTAATTCAACAAGTAAAGGCATGATTACATTTATCACTATCCTTGCTGGTACTTTTAAAGCACAAGAAAACCTTGAGTCCTAAAGTTAAGCTTAATTAAGGAAAAAATTATTAAGGATGCAGAAAAACGGAATGAATTTTTAGTACAAACTACCATCCCATTCAATGGAGGATTCTGTATCCTAGAACAATGAATCTTATAAACTATGCTGTACTTGGGTTTTAGTGACACCCTGTAGTACCCACACAAAGGATGCCAAAAGAGTTGTACTAAAACTCAATGGAAAATACAAAAATCACAGAACTCATGCACATTAGTTTCAAGCACAGAATGTAGCTTTCTATCCAACACATTTTTCATTTGTTTTCACTCTCCTGTGATCACTCCTTCCTCCATTCTGCACAATGCTCCCTACATTCAAGTTACTACAAAAATAATAGAACATTGTTTCCTATTGTTTCAGATGTTTTGTCTAAATGTTTTTGTTTAGATGGCTTTGGTTTTTCTTTTATTCTTGTGCCATACTCCTTGGTGCTAAGAACTTAAGAATCAGCATTCAAGAATTTTGTCTGGCAACAGTAGGGGAACCAATTGAGTCCCCAGGTCATCTGCGTACAAGACTAGCTCCCTGCTCCATGTACTGTCCCTCCAGCCCTTGTCTAAGTATTTAAAGAATGATTTTTACTTATAAAGAAATTAAGGAATAGAGAAGAAGAAAGGGTAAAATTCAGAGGAGAAAGAAATAAGAGAAGAAAGAAAGAAAGAAAGAAAGAAAGAAAGAAAGAAAGAAAGAAAGAAAGAAAGAAAGAAAGAAAGAAAGAAAGAAAGAAAGAAAGAAAGAAAGAAAGAAAGAGAAAGAAAGAAAGAGAAAG
>PVKC010048411.1:0-10918 GCA_004027635.1 Crocidura indochinensis | reverse complement strand
TAGAGTTTAAAGTTGGGGAACGTAATGCCTCCCATTTTCCTTTTCCCTAGTAGTGCTTTAGCTATTCTAGGGTGTTTATTGTTCCAGATGAACTTCATAAGTGCTTGATCCACTTCTTTGAAGAATGTCATGGGTATCTTTATAGGGATGGCATTAAACCTGTATAATGCTTTAGGGAGAATTGCCATTTTAATGATGTTAATCCTGCCAATCCATGAGCAGGGTATGTGTTTCCATTTCCATGTGGCCAGGAGCGACTTTTGAGCGAATAGCCAGGAGTAACCCCTGAGCGTCACCGGGTGTGGCCCAAAAAAACAAACAACAACAAAAAAGTTGTATCATGCTATCCCCATTGTCAGTTTCTGAAAATTCCAGTTCTTTCACATCTGGCATTTGTGGTCAGTCTTCTTTTGGGGGCCACACTGGTTGTGCTCAGGGTTGTGCGCAAGGGTTATTCCTGGATCTGCACTCAGAAATCACTCCTGGCATATTTGGGGGAACTGGATGGGATGCCGGGATTGATTATAGGTTAGCCACATACAAGGCAAGCACCCTCTTCACTGTACTATCTCTGGCCTATGGTCTGTCTTCTTAATTTTACTATTTAAAATGTAGAAGGTAGTATTTGATTATGGACGATAATTTGCATTTTTTTTTTGATGGCAGATGTTGTTGAGCCTCTTCATGTGCTTATGTGCTTACTTTAAGTTAAGAGTCTAAATCTGGGACCGGAGAGATAGCATGGAGGTAAGGTATTTTCCTTTCATGCAGAAGGTCATTGGTTTGAATCCTGACATCCCATATGGTCCCCTGAGCCTGCCAGGAGCGATTTCTGAGCAACGAGCCAGGAATAACTCCTGAGCGCTGCTGGGTGTGACCCAAAACAAAACAAAACAAAAAAAAAGTCTAAATCTTTTGTCAATTTTGTATTAGATTATTAGTTTTTAAATATTTTGTTGTTGTTTTTGGGCCAGACCTACAGGTGCTCAAGGATTACCCTAGCTCTGCACTCAGAAGTTACTTGTGGCAGGTTTGGGGAACCATATGGGAAGTGAGAATAGAACCCTGGTTGGCCTATGTGAGGCAAATCCCCTATATACTGTGCTATCATTTTGGCCCAAGAATATTGTGGGTTTTTTATGGTTGACTTTTTTGGTTTTTTTTTTTTCACAGGGGTGGGGGGTCAGTCATTCTGGGTAGTGCTCAGGGGCAGGAGGGACAATGAGCTGGGGCTCAGACCTGGTTCTCCATCATATAAAACATAAACTTCAATTCCTTGAGCTATCTTCCCTCTCTTCTGCTGAATTTTGAAAAGCTCTTTTTATCCAAAATTTAATTTCTTTAACAGATAAAGGCTTTACATATTTTTTAACTATATGGCTTTTCTTTTTATTATCATAATTATCTTTAAGACCCACTGTTTTTAATTTTAATAAGGTCTATTTTTTCAGTTTGGTGTTTTGTAAATTATGTATTTAGTGTCATAAATAAGAAATCTTTGTTTACCCCAAAGTCACCAAATTTTTCTCCAATGTTTTCTTCTAGCAAATGTACAAATTGAGGTTTATGTCTGTGGTTTATTTCTAGTTGACTTTTTGCACATAGTGTGAATTATGAATTTATTTTTGGGGATATATAGGTATTTAATACTTCCAACACTTTTGTTGAAAAGGCTCTTCTTTTACTACTGCATTGCCTTTGGGTCTTTGTCTAAAAACAATGGACTTTTCTTATTGTGCCCATCTGTTTCTCTGCTGTGTTGTTCAGCACCATGAAAACAAAAACAGAGCCTATAAAGACCAAACTCATTGGAAAACAAGACTGTTAATTATCTGGCCCAATTTAACTCTCTTCTTCCTCTTCTACCAGAACTGGTCTCTTCCTGTCTCCCTCAAGATTTACTATATGGAATGGTTCTTGTTTCCTGGCTGTGGCATTTGTGCCTCTGCACTTTTTCATAAACACTTACCTTTGCCTGAGAGACTCTTCCCCTTGTAAAGCATCCACTTCTCTGTTAAGTCTATCCAAATGCTACCTGCTATTGCTTAAGTTGTTGCTCTGCTCTGTCCTGTCACCAAAGCAATGTAGACACATTTTACATTGATATCAGTGACTCTGAGTTTCCTAACAGATTAATTGTGAGCCCAAGAAAATAGGGACAGAGGGACCCCAATGGTAAGACCTCAATAAGAAGAACTGTTGAAAGATGGATTATTGAAATAAGAGAGCTGAGATTAGGAGTATTTTAGTAGACTTGGTAGAGAAGAACATGTGCTGTGTTTCGATTTGCTTGTCATGGAGAGCAGAATGTCACATGTAAACTATGTAAACTTGAGTATTTTCTGCCACCCCCATTGCATATCTTTACTATTGACTTCAAAGGCTTCTTGCTTGAAATTTGGTTTTGTTTCTTTATACAGTAAAACACAGCTAGGTAACGCTTTTCCCAATGCCCTTTTACCTAAATTTTCTTTTGAGATGTTAATCGCACCTGGATGATCACACCTGTATGGGGCCAGTTTTAAATAAAGAATAAAGAAGTCTGGCTGGGGGAAGCTAGAAGAGAGAAGTGGAAGGCAATAGGGAAAGGAACAGCAAAAAACTTAGCAGAGAAAGAACTTGTGAGGAAAAGCCCATGGCGGACAGGGCCATGGAATAAAAGCAAGCTGACTCTGATGAATTTTTCTTTTTTTTTTTTTTTTTTTTTTTGGTTTTTGGTTTTTGGGTCATACCCGGTGACGCTCAGGGGTTACTCCTGGCTATTCCCTCAGAAGTCGCTCCTGGCAGGCACAGGGGACCATATGGGGAACCGGGGGATCGAACCGCAGTCCGTCCTAGGTTAGCACAGGCACCTTATCTCCAGCGCCACCGCCCGGCCCCCCTCTGATGAAATTTTAATTGTCTGCTTGTGAATTTATATGCTGTTACCCTGCATCATCAGACCCAACAGCCTGAGTGGTTAAAAACACAGTGCCTGGGGTGGCCTCACCCAACACCTGGACTTTATATATAGGACAGAGGGAAGTAATGGATGACGTTGTTCAAGAAAGGTATGCTGATGATGGTGTTTTCAGTGGGGACACATATGCACGGAGTGGGGGATGTGTTGACCCCACAGCTGCCAAATTGTAGTTTGTGTTTGCTTTTTCAGTTTCATGTAGTGCTTTATACCTGTACAAGTCCATGTGAAAAAATAGTGGTATGTGTCATATTTTGTGTTGATTTTAAAACAGTTGTGTCACTACCTTTTTGCACATGGTTATAACTTTATAAGTCCTAATGAAAGAGATTTAATTAGAAATGTCAGTGTAATCTAATTTTGGTCCTATTTCTACATCTGGTTACTCAATAATGTTTGGCAAGATTTCTAGTAGCATTAATATATTAAAATTACAGGGAGAAATGATTAGAAGTAATATACAAGTAGTCATGTGTACATGTGTTAATATGAACCCATAGAATTTTTTTTCTGTTTATGAGAATGGATTTCATCAAGAGAACAAGATTTGTGTTCCTCCAGAATTGCCAGAAACAGTCTCTAAACATAGGTCTTGAGCCCATTAACATTAATGAAAAGAGTCACTCAAGGGAATAAGATGAATGTCTTGTGTTTGCATTTAGTAATCTCATGTATGTTTCCCGCTACAAAGATCCTGAAAGTTTGTTTCTGTGTTTTCAAGTTCAAGTGTTCTTTTCCAAGTAGTTAGGAAGGATATATCTTTTAAAAATTCTTCGTTTAGGGACTGGAGCAGTGGCCTTGCCTGGGCTAGCCTAGAATGGACCACAGTTTGATCCCCGGGCGTCCCATATGTTCCCCCAAGCCAGAGCGATTTCTGAGTGCATAGCCACCCTGAGCATCACCAGGTGTGACCCAAAATACAAACAAAGATTCTTCTTTTTTTTTAATTTTCTTTATTTACACAACGTGATTACAAACATGATTGCAGTTGTATGATTACAGTCATGTAAAGAACCACCCCCCTTCACCAGTGCAAGATTCCCACCACCAATTTCCCAGATCTCCCTCCTCCCCACCCCACCCACACCTGTACTCGAGACAGGCTTTCTACTTCCCTCATTTATTCACATTGTTATGATAGTTCTCAGTGTAGTTATTTCTCTAACTGCACTCGTCACTATATGTGGTAAGCTTCATGTTATGAGCTATACCTACCAGCCCTCATCTCTCTTGTCTCTGAGATACTGCAAAAATGTCTTTCATTTCTCTTAAAACCCGTAGATGAATGAAACTATTCTGTGTCTTTCTCTCTCCCTCTGACTAATTTCACTCAGCATAATAGATTCCATGTACATCCATGTATAGGAAAATTTCATGAGTTCATCTCTCCTGACGCCTGCATCGTATTCCATTGTGTATATGTACCACAGTTTCTTTAGTCACTCATAAAGCATCATGATTTACAACATTATTTGTAGTTCAGTTTTAGTCATACAATGTGCCAGCACGAATCCTATCACCAGTGCCAACTTCCCTTTACTGATGTTCTCAGATTCTTTCCCATACCTTTCCCTCCCAGCCTGCCATCTTGACAGGATCCATTTTAAATTTAGTTGTTAAAATTTGGATCTCATGATTTTAGTGTTGTTGGCTTCAGAGAATCAACATGGATATTTAGCTCTGTCCTTTCTTAACATCACCGATATACTTGACCCTTGCCTTCCCCACTGATATTTTTGTCTCTCTCCCTTTCACTCTATTTCTTTTCGTCTCCTCACTATACTCTAGGAACAAGAGTGATCTAGGCAGCCCTACTTTAAACCATGGCATTCCCTCATGAGGTATTCTATATGCCATATATATGTGATATGCATTTATCCCTCTTCTTCTGGCTTACTTTATTTAGCATGCTATCTTCCAGAGCAATGACACATCTTATTGTTATCAATCATTTAATGGCCTTAATTCTCTACTTTGAATATCGGCTAAATAAATCTGTCACATCAAAGTTAACAATGTAATTTAACATTGAAAAAATAGTGTTTCTGAGTTTTAAATGTAATATTGATATCTTAGTGAAAAAAGGTATCTTATGACCTGTGTAATCACCCTATGCACTGTATTTCCAACTCCAGACAGATGGGTCTGAAGAAGGGTAGCTGCAAAGAATTAATAAACCAAGACAGGAGAGAATCATGGAGTCTGGTGGGTTTCTCATCTCATGGTCTTTCTGCACCTGCCAAGCCAAACTGAAAACCTCTTTATTCTGCAGTACAAATTCAATGGACAAAGCAAGGATTGAGTGAGATCCAGTTGGACTTTTACGTATCAAAAGGATAGGTAAAAAGGAAAGAGGAAATTTGGGAAAACCTTTGTTTTTGGATAATAGTTAGGTTGTCACCTAACTATGACCCATTTCTGATAATGTTGAAATTGTTTTACAATAATTGAGATAGCTTAGAGTGATAATGTTGAAATTGATTTACAATAACTGAGATAGCTTAGAGGTCTTTCTTAAAGGCAGAGAAACTATTCAGGCTGGTATTATAATGATAGTTATATGCCATTCATTATACTTTTATCCAAATCATGGCATATACACACCGAGAGTAAACCTTAAATGGAAGGCATAGACGTTGGGTGCTAATGATCAGGCATTACAAGTTCAACCATTACAGCAAACATATTACCAGATGAAAAAAAGCTATGTGTGTATGTGTGTGTGTGTGTGTGTGTGTGTGTGTGTGTGTGTAGTAAGATATATTTGAAGCTACTGTTGTCCATAGAGGACAATACTAGGGATTGGAATGATCCAGAGTTGGCAGTAGCCTTAAACTAGAATGATGGTTGTAGTCCTGGTTGCAGGGGATGGAGGGGATACTTCCTGCTCTTCTCTGTAAGTGTGCAGATGCAGCTGGCAGAAGGTGTCACTTTGTAGACCTCAAAGTACCACTAGCTCTAACGACTGCCCATTGCTCGCAATGGGGGTTGCTTGAGCACATGCTGGTCAGAGTTCTCTGGCAGTTTCACCTCCCAAGTAGTTTCATGAAGAGCCTTTGAAAGCTTTTGTTGATTTTGGACTACTCCATGCCCCCAGAATATCTCTCTGGGAATAATGGCACCCACTGGGTAGCTTACCATGATCTGTAACAGTATCTTTGTTACCAGCATGTATTTTTCTGGCAGTTGATTGGTGTCACATGGACTTGTCATGCACCAGCTTTTATTTCTTGGCATCCAGCCATGCATTCCCGTTTGGTTTACAGGTAGGTAAATGCATTTGGACCCAGGAGTCACTTAAAAAAAAAAACCAAATACTCTAAAGCATAGATGGAACTACTTTTTTTCTATCACTACATTAACATGTTCTCAAAGGAGAGGGAAAATTTGCATGATTGGTTTGGCTGAAGAGGTCTTTTCCTTGACATGATCACTAAACCAAATCTGTCTAACAAAATCTGAGCTGAGAGGTTGTCACAAAGGTGGTTGTTTAAATGAGCAAGACAGATGACAACAGGCAAAGCATTCCCCACCCCAGCCCCATAGGATCCTGATAAGGAGCCTGAGATATACATCAGGAATAATAATGAGATTTTTGGGGGAAAAAAGGTTTTTTAGTCATCTTTACTCAGTTTAATTTTAGGCATTCCAATCTACATTGTAGGATTTAGTTTAATAGGTCTAAACAATTATCAGAAGCTATGCCAAGTAATTATACCAAATAGCAGTATCATTATGCCACATCCTTTATCTTTACAGAAGAGAGATCCTTTTTGGCTTTTGTTCTTAAAAGCTTTTTTTTGTTTTGTTTTTTGGGTCACACCCAGCAGTGCTCAGGGGTTACTCCTGGCTCTACACTCAGAAATTGCTCCTGGCAGGCTCGGGGGACCATATGGGATGCCAGGATTTGAACCATCCTCCTTCTGAAAGGCAAAAGCCTTATCTCCATGCTATCTCTCCAGCCCCAGACTTTTGTTCTTATTTTGGGTTATTCCTGGCTCTGGACTTCAGAAATGCCTCTTGGTGATGCTTGAGGTGAATATATGGAATGTCAGGGATCAAACCTGGATCAAGCACATGCAAAGCAAGCACTCTACCCACTGTACTATCTCTCCAGTTCTCAAAGAGAGCTCTAATAAAATTTCATGTAAATAAAACTATCTGATTATTAGGGTGAACACTATTGGTGTATTAGAAGTTGAGTTCATTATATTGTATGAGAAATGCTTGAGATTGTAGTTTATGCATATAAGTATATGTACATTATATTTGGTATATTGTATGAGATTCTAGAAGAAATTTAGGTACTTAAAGTAAGTTCCAACCTGAAAAAAAATGAAAGTTGAAAAGTAGGGATGTGAGGCCACAAAGGGCTGAATAGAATAGACTAGAATGAGGCCATTAAGAGCCTGTTGAAATTGAATAAAAGTCACCAGCTAGGAAGGCCTGGACTCATAGGGGTTCTCATTCATTCACTGCCTATAGCTCCTTTAAAATAGGAAATTATTTCAAAAGAATAAGTTCCTCTCTGGGGGGCACTAGGACAATGGTGAAGAGAAGTGGATACTTTTGGGGGGAGGGGAAAGACTATGGTACTGGAATGGAATGTTTATGCAAGAAATCCTACCATTTTTTTTTTTTGTATTGCAAATCATAGTACCTAAAATAAAATAAAAATTAAAAAAACTTGCAGTAGAAACGGTGGTGTCTTCACATTTGATAAAAGAAGTTCTTCAATCTAAAATGTTCTGTCTTCTGAGTGAGGGAATGAATTTTTATGATCTACGAGGTTATTATTGGCTTGGCATAGGGCTCTTGCTTTTAATTGGAGGTACCTTGAGGGCCCACTGTTAGGATAGCAGCTGATTCTTTTTGTCTTGTACTGCAAATTGCTGATTAACTGCTTTTATGGACGCAGAGCTGACAAGTTGCCTCATTTAGAAACAAACAGTCGTGCTCCAAGGAACTAGTCAGAAGTTCAAACTGACATTTAGAAATTGTAAACCCGCAGACTTCACGACGAGTAATGCTGTCAGTTTAAATTATAGCCTTTCCACCTAGAGATAGGATAAAAAGCGCCAGTAATATAGCCTGTGACCAGTGGATTAGAGCGAGATTCTGCTCTAGTGAGCTGAGAGATTGTGCTATTTGGAGCAAACATCCAGTTGCACTTTTCTTTCCTTGAATATTTTCTGGGTGATCAGCCTGTGTGAAGGGTCGACTCTGTGAACAGTTGTTGTAGCAAATGCATATTCCTTCAACCAAACACTGCTGTGGTCTTGCTTCAGGGAGTAACTGGATTAGGAAACAGTGATTTGGAGAGCTCACTCCCTAAAAGAAAGGACTTCATGTTTACATGAGAATGCTTATCTGTAAAATCACAATCAGAAAAGCTGACCTAGGGTTGGAGTGATAGTATCAGGCAGGGCTTTTGCCTTGAATTCAACTGACCCAGGTTTTATTCTCGGCACCACATAAAGTTTCCCTCCTTCCAGGAGAGCTCCCTGAGCACAATCAGGAGTAAGGCCTGAGCACCTCTGGACATGCCCCAACACCCCCACCCCCAAAAAAGAAAGCTGACTTAAACAATATATAGAATAAGATCAAGGAAGAGCCAGGTCCAAGAAAATAGGCCTCCTTTGATTTTGATATCTTCCCTGCCAAATATTGCTACTCACTTTTCTGATGTACCTTTTATCTCTGGGGGTTTTGTTTATTTTTTTGTTTTGAGATCACAATTCATTTTGTTCAGAGCTTATTCTTGACTCTGTACTAAGGGATCACTCCTGTCTGTGCTGGGGGCCAACAGTGATGCCAGAAATCAAACTGAGGTCATTGTGAGCCAGGTGAACCCCTTGTCCTCTGTATTACCTGTCCTGGCCCTTCCTCTGGCATCTTGATGAACTTCCCCTTAATTAAACCATGGAAGTAGCTATTATATAGTGATTGTAAGTACCCAGAGTAGCGTGCCTCCCCTCCATCATGACTGTCGGGTGATTGGGAGGGAAGGGTCAGACTGATGGCTGCATATTGAATAGGATTGATTGGAACAACATCAACCTTACAATCATAGCATAAAAAATTCTCCTGGACTATGTTTTAATAAAGTTGCTATAAAGAATTCTTTACGAGTTCGAATAAGTGATATTGACAGACATAATTTCTACTTAATAGCAGTACCAGTGGCCCCTGTGAAGTGTGGAGTGGTCCCTGGGATATTTCTCTCCTATCTGCCCTTTACTTGGCAAACACATCACTCTGGAAGTTAATTCTAGACTTGGGGAGCCCAAAGACACATTTGCTTTTCCACAACCCTTGCATTTTCTGCAACCAGGACTGCTCTCTCCCTCCTATGTTTGTAGTGAAACTAGAATGAATCTGAAATTATTTTTTTTTATTTTTTTATTTTTTTTTGGTTTTTGGGTCACACCCGGCAGTGCTCAGGGGTTACTCCTGGCTCCATGCTCAGAAATTGCTCCTGGCAGGCACGGGGGACCATATGGGGCACCAGGATTCGAACCGATGACCTTTTGCATGAAAGGCAAACGCCTTACCTCCATGCTATCTCCCGGGCCCCGAATCTGAAATTATTTTATGGTCTGTGATATTGTCCATAGATGTAAGGTGATATTTCTCTGATTAGTATGTAACATAACCAGAGCCTGTTTTATGGACATGCAACCAGTGCTCCAAAGACAAATCTGTGCTTGGAAACTGACACTATTTATCATTGTCTTGAAGTGATGCACAGTTCTACTTGGGGATTTGCAGATTACAAGTGAAGTCAAGGGGAGATCATTGAACATGTGCTGAGGGCCTAGGGCCTCTGAGATTCCAGCCTTTTGCTGCTTCTCACTTTGTTGGGATCTGTTCTCTGCAGTTCATTACTTCTCTTTACCCTGCCCTCCGAAATAGTTGCCCAAATCAATCCCAGCCAAGAACCTGGCATCTAGGTACAAGAAGTGTACACTGGCCAGGGTCTGGGTGCCTGTGAATATCTTCCTTGCTCCATGAACATTCTAATTCCGAAGGGAGTAACTGATAAGTAGTAAATTTTTAAATCATATGTTTGGAGAGAGACCCCCAGAATAAAAAGAATTTAATTCTACCTCCTGTTTTTAAGCAAGTTGCCCATATTTTATTTTGCACAGGCCTTCATAAATTATGTTGGATACTACACAAAATAATGTCACCCAAGGTTAGTAATTTCTGAACTTGGTCTTCAGAGTCCTTCAAGGCCCCAAGAATGTCACAATGACAGACACATTGTTAGCAGCTGAATGGAGAGCAGCTAGATGGGAGAGCATGAGCACAAGGTGAAATACAAACAGTGATTTTAGCAGGCTTATTCAAAGGACTTGGGGGGATAGAGAAATGAGTGCTAGCTGGGTATGTGTGAGAGGTGAAATAAGTGTATTTAAATGTAAACAAGGAAAAGTGATCTATAATCATTTTCAAAATGTGTACTGAAAATGTATTATTTAGTTTTTGCTTTTCTTTCTTGACGTTGGCGGAAAGTTTTCCTCTTCCAAAGCGACAGAAGGTGGTGGAGATTCTTTTTTTTTCTATTCTTTTCTTTTTAATAGGGGAGGGCAGTGTGAATCCCCTTAATGATGGCGCCGGGCCATCCGTATTTGGCTGTCATTTCAGCTGTCTGGAGCTGGTACTGGAGCAGAAAGTCACACAGTCCATTCTTGTTCCTGCAGTCCAGCAGGGCTGTCTTCTGCTCTTGTTTGGGTGTGACTCCATTGCTATCTGAGTGCCTAGACACACAACCTGATGCAACAGCTGTTCTAGGGGCTCTTATGGGGTCTGGGCCAGCTTAGGACAGTGGACACAACTCTTATATCACAGCGAACTAGAATTAATTGAGTGTTCTTTCTTTTCCTTTCTTTCTTTCTTTCTTTCTTTCTTTCTTTCTTTCTTTCTTTCTTTCTTTCTTTCTTTCTTTCTTTCTTT
>PVKC010048410.1:0-10900 GCA_004027635.1 Crocidura indochinensis | reverse complement strand
CATGAAAGGCAAACGCCTTACCTCCATGCTATCTCCCAGGCCCCTTCTTTCAGTTTTTTGGTCACACCCGGCAGTGCTCAGGAGTTACTCCTGGCTCTACGCTCAGAAATTGCTCCTGGCAGGCTGAGGGGGTGGCGGGGGACCATATGGGATGCCGGAATCAAACCCAGGTCTGACCCGGGTCTGCTGCGTGCAAGGCAAACACGCTACTGCTGTACTATCGCGCCAGCCCCATTTATTTATTTATTTGTTTATTTATTTATTTATATTTTTGGGCCACACCCATTTGATGCTCAGGGGTTACGTAACTCCTGGCTAAGTGCTCAGAAATTGCCCCTGGCTTGGGGGGACCATAAGGGACGCAGGGGGATCGAACCACGGTCCTTCCTTGGTTAGCGCTTGCAAGGCAGATACCTTACCTCTAGCACCACTTCTCTGGTCCTCAGCCCCATTTATAAAATTTGAAAAATTTCTGAAACTTATATACTTGAGGGACTGGAGCAATACTACAGCAGGTAGAGCAGTTGTCTCATGTGAGGCTGACAGGAGCTATGGTACTAAATATGGTTCCCCAAGCCTGCCAGGGGAGAGTCCTGACTGCAGAGCCAGGAGTGTGGTCTAACTGGGTGTGGTTTAACCATCCCTCCTCCACCTCCCCATCATACATATACTTGGAATTTGAGGTGAAAGAGTACTTTAAATAGACGTAAAGGCTAACATCCTCGACACAGCTCCAAGCTAGTCACTGGGAATCAATCCAATGCGAGCATTTCTTAAAAGAGGTTAGAGGCAAACTGTGCCATTCAGGGGGCTGTAAAGCTAGTCAGCGTGACTTTTGCCAAGTTGGCCAGTGACTTAGAGAATTCTTCTCTGAGCAAACTCGGCTTAATGGTTAATAAAAGAACCTCGGGTACAAGGAGTGCTGCCTGGAAGCAGTAATTAGTGTTTAGGGATTTTACCCTCAGGAGTCTTGGATGTCCTACCTCTGGCCAGTTTCTTAGGTGCTTTTGAGAAAAACAGGTACACGTGTCCTTAGGAGATGATTAGGGGATGTGTCCTTAGGAGCTTTCTGTTATGGAAATGCACTTGGTCGGCGGCAGTGCCTGTAATTTGGTTTCTCCTGGAGCCTCTTGCAAGAGGCATTGCTTCTCTTCCAACTAGGGGGTCCCCTACTTAATCACGTGGACTTCCCCCAGAGAATTGTCAGGACCTTGCAGAGTACCCAAGTTCTTGAAAATCTTGTTTTCTCTCTCTCTCTCTCTTTTTTTTTTTTTTTTTTTGGTTTTTGGGCCACACTTGGGGGTGCTCAGGGTTACTCCTGGCTGTCTACTCAGAAATAGCTCCTGGCAGGCACAGGGGACCATATGGGACACCGGGATTCGAACCAACCACCTTTGGTCCTGGATCAGTTGCTTGCAAGGCAAATGTCGTCCGGACCCTTGTTTTCTCTTTTGATCTTAATCTTCTTCTTTAAATTAGAAATTTAGGGGATGAGACTTTTTTTTTGTTTGTTTGTTTTTTTGTTTGTTTGTTTTTGGGTCACACCCGGCAGTGCTCAGGGGTTACTCCTGGCTCCATGCTCAGAAATTGCTCCTGGCAGGCACGGGGGACCATATGGGGCACTGGGATTCAAACCGATGACCTTTTGCATGAAAGGCAAACGCCTTACCTCCATGCTATCTCCCGGGCCCCGAGACTTTTTTTTTCCTTTCTTTCTGGGCCACATCGAGCAGTGTTCAGGCTTACTATTGGCTCTGCTCTCAGGGATCACTCATGGTGGCGGCTCAAGGAGATCTTGTAGGGTGCTCAGGATCGAACCTGGATCGACCATGTGTAAGGCAATGATGCTACCTGACCTGGAAATGAGAATTTTATTGCTTTTAAAATATACTTGGTGTGGGGCCTGAGCTATAGCACAGCAGGTAGGATATATATCGCCTTGCATTCAGCTATTCTTGGTGGTATCCCTGGCATCCCATATGATCCCGAGCCTGCTAGGAGTGATTTCTTAGTAACACCAGGTATGGCCCAAAATAATCCCCCCAAAACAAAAACACTTGGTGGTCTTCATGTTTTCATGGTTCATAGCTGTGCATATATAGTGCTTTGTCCACTTAAATTTTTTTGTTTTATGTTGTATTTATTTTTTATTTTTGGGCTACAACCAGCAATACTAAAGGCTTTTTCCTGGCTTTATACTCAGGAATTACACCAGGCAGTTCTGGGGAAACATATATAGTGCCAGAGATTGAACCCAGGCTGGTCATGTGCAAGCAAGCAAATGCCCTACCCACTGTACTTTCTCTCCAGCCCCTATTGTATATTTTACTTTTTTATAGGTAGTTTTCCACCCTTTCAGGAACTACCTCCTCTTTAGTGGAGTAGGCATTGAGAGATAGTTCAAAGGCTGAGGCACTTGTTTGGGCATGTTGGAGGCTCAGATTCATCATGGCACTACTTGAGTCCCAAGCATTATGCTAGGAGACACACACCCCCACACACACACACACCCTTCCCAGCCAGCACTAAGCCAGGTGCCCTTGAACATGTTCAGGTGTGCCTCACCAAAGCTCTCTGGCTGGAGAAAGCTTCAAAGAGAGGTGTTGAATAGGGGTCTGGTTGTATGCCCAGCAGAGATAGAGTGTCGTAACAGCTTATACATATTTTAGTAGTTTTCTAAGAAACTCATACATATTCACTAGGGAGACCAGAGAGCAAGTTCAGTTGAGGAATATACAATGACCATGCATTTCACATATAAAAAGAGAACTATCTGGGGCCAGAGAGATAGCATGGAGGTGGGGCGTTTGCCTTGCATGCAGGAGGATGATGGTTTGAATCCTGGCATCCCAAATAGTCCCCCGAGCCTGCCAGGAGCGATTTCTGAGCGGAGAGCCAAGAGTCACCCCTGAGCGCTGCCTGACGTGACCCAAAAACCAAAAAAAAGGTGGGGGACTATCATGGGAGTGCATTTCTTAGAATGTTGGTGAAAAGCAAGTTGGCTAGAGGCCAAGAAGATTCCTCAGGGCAGTCTTTACTGGCTAGAACTGTCTGGCCAGGGACCTAGGGTCCTTTTCCGTACAAAAGTGTTAAAGTTCTACTTTGGGCTCAGTGAGAAAGCAAAAGAAGCTGGCTGACTAGAATGCAGTGGCCTAGCTTCTCCCAGAGAGAAAAGCTCCAAACTATAAGTCTCACGCTTCAAGCCTCAAGCCTGTATTAGCGATTCTTTTTTTTTTTTTTTTTTTGTTTTTGTTTTTGGGCCACACCCGGCGGTGCTCAGGGGTCACTCCTGGCTGTCTGCTCAGAAATAGCTCCTGGCAGGCACAGGAGACCATATGGGACACTGGGATTCGAATCAACCACCTTTGGTCCTGGATCGGCTGCTTGCAAGGCAAACACCGCTGTGCTATCTCTCTGGGCCCCTGTTTTAGCGATTCTTAATCTCAAAGCCATTCTTTTTTTTTGAGGGTAAAGAGAAGGGGCAAAGTCACAGAAAGGTTTTCCATAAACAATGTGAATGCTTTTTTAACTTTCTAGATTATTTCAGTGCTGCAAAAATGCTGAGGGGTTTCTCCTTTCCCATAGTTGATTCTCATTTTGAAATAAGACTATTATTAATAGGTTTACAGGGATACCTCCTTATACTTCTATTTCTCAATACTAAGTGCACGTAATTTTGTAATGGGATTGCTTTGTTTTTGTTTTGTTTTTGAGTCACACCTCGGGATGCTCAGGGCTTACTTTTGTGGCTCTGAGTTCAGGGATCACTCTTGGTGGTGCTGGGGGTCAAACTCAGGTCAACAACAAGCTTCCTACTTGCTGTTCTATCATCTGGATCCTCTCAGTGGGATTATTACTTTCTTTAAGGTGTTTTTCATTTTGTACTTGTTGATTATCTCTATATTAGAATATAATAAATATATCCTTTTTTTTTTTTTTGGTTTTTGGGTCACACCAATGTTGCTCTGAGCTCAGGAATTACTCCTGGTGGTGCTTGGGAGACCATATTAGGGGAATTGAACCTGGATCAGCTGCATGCAAGGCAAATGCCCTACCCATTTTACTATCTATCCAGCTTCCATCTAATATTTTTTTTGGCCATATCTGTTGACTTGGGTTACTCCTGGCTATTCACTCAGAAATTGCTCCTGGCTTGGGGGATCATAAGGGACACTGGGGATCCAACCAAGGTCTGTCCTGGGTCAGCTGCATGCAAGGCAAATGCCCTACCCTTTTTACTATCTATCCAGCTCCCATCTAATTTTTTTTTTTTTTTGGCCATATCCAGTGTGCTCAGAAATCTGCTCCTGGCTTAGGGGATCATTGGGGACACCCAGGATCCAACCAAGGTCTGTCCGGGTCAGCTGCATGCAAGGCAAACACCATACTGCTGCATTATTTCTCAGGCCCTATGAACTAATTATTTTTAGTTTTTACTTTTGTTTTTGTTTTTGGGTCACACCCGGCTGTGCTCAGGGGTTATTCCTGGCTATCTGCTCAGAAATAGTCCCTGGCAGGCATGGGGGACCATATGGGACGATGGGATTCGAACCAACCACCTTAGGTGTTGGGTCGACTGTTTGCAAGGCAAACACCGCTGTGCTATCTCTTCAGCCCGAACTAATTTTTTTAATGTCATTAGATACTTAAAAAAATGTTACTTGGGGTCGAAGAGATAGCATGGAGGTAAGTTATTTGCCTTTCACGCAGAAGGACAGTGGTTCGAATCCCTGCATTCCATATGGTCCCCCGAGCCTGCCAGGGGCAATTTCTGAGCATAGGGCCAGGAGAAAACCCTGAGCGCTGCCGGGTGTGACCCAAAAACAAAAAAACAAAACAAAACAAAACAAAACAAAACAAAAATGTTACTTGCAGCTGCACCTTACCTATGAGATTCTTGCCTTTTGTTTTTGTGGGGCCATAGTCTGCAGTGCTTGGGGACCTGGCTGTGCTCAGGGGACCATGTGATGCCGTGGATCGAAGCCAGGGTTCCCACATTGCATGTAAACCGTGTGCTTCTGCTCTTTGAGTCATCTCCAGGCCCTTATTTATGAGATTCTATCCTATGGGTGTGGGATTATTGGACTCAAAGGGAGCCTAAGTGCTACTTTGGGGGCTGGCAGAAGGCCATCCTTGGCAGTGCTCTGGGGGTCTGCTCCTGGCTCTGTGCTTGGGGACCATTCAGTGCTGGAGATCCATCAAGGGCTGCATGCACAGCAAGCACCATAGTCCCTGTTCTACTGGGTTAATAAAGTGTTTTGTTTTTTTTTTATATTTTAGTTAAAGAACCATGATTTACAAAGTTACTGATGGTTGACTTTTAGGCATACAATATTGCAATTACCAATCCCACCACCAGTGTTCCCAGACTCCATCATGCCCACCTCATTCTCCCCTTCACCCCCTTGCCTGCTACCTTGACAGGCATTACAGAGTTTGATGTTGCACCTCACATCTCATATTTTCAGTGTTGTTAATTTATAGCTGCTTTGAATTGATAGCTATACTGTTCTCCCACCTCACCAATACAATGGAAGCCCCAACCTGTTTTCCCTTTCTCATCTTCTACCTTCCCACTTTCATATCTTTCCTTTTCTCCTTTCCTTCTTCTTCTCATGCTGCTTTTCATATTCATTGGAAATGTGGGTTTGGAAATATGGTTAATGGAAAAGAGTTGGTAATGGAGAGGGATGAGAGAGAGAAAGGGAGAGAGAAGAGAGAGGGGGAGGGAGGAAGAGAGAGGAAAGGAGAGGAAGAGGGAGTGCAGTGTGTGTTCGCTCTCTGTTCTGTTTTCTGTCCATGTCTCCTTTATTCCTCTTGCTGACCTCATCACTCTTCCTGCCCTTCAGCCACCTGGGAACTAGACCCCAGTGTCCTTTTTCTGCCTGGGCTCGTCTCCTTCTTACCCACTATCTCCTTTGCCAGCCGCCTTTGGTGGGAACAGCCAGATATCTTTTCCCATGACAGTACAGGTAAATCTGTCCAAAGGAGGGGCCGGGCGGTGGCGCTGCAGGTAAGGTGCCTGCCTTACCTCGCTAGTCTTGGACGGACCACGGTTCGATCCCCCGGTTCCCATATGGTCCCCCGTGCCTGCCAGGAGCGACTTCTGAGCGCATAGCCAGGAGTAACCCCTGAGCGTCACTGGGTGTGGCCCAAAAACCAAAAAAAAAAAAAAAAAAAAAATCTGTCCAAAGGAGAAAGATGCTTGAATTTCCCTTTGAAGAAGGGAGTTGAATATTGAATTAATTATGCCTGTCTGTGCTTACTATTCTGAGTAAGTGAGAGAACCATTTGTTTTTGTAAATCTTTGTTAATTTGGATGGATTTGTACCCAGTGGAACTCAAAGGTTGCTCCTGGCTCTGTTCTCAGGGATCATTACTGGCAGGCACAAGGGGACCTTGTAGGGTACTGAAGATCAAAACTTGATCAGTCCCATGGGGAACTATTTCAGAACTTATCTGGTATACATGTTGTGTAACATTTTTGCTAACCTCTGATCTCTAATAGAAACTTAACTTTTGGGCTGGGGCAATAGTACAGCAGGTGTGGCACTTGTCTTGCACAAGGCTGACCCAAGTTTGATCTTCAGTACCCCATGTTTTCTTCTGGAGTGATCCCTGAGTGTAGAGCCAGGAATGAACCCTGAGCACTGCTGAGCACAGTCCAAACTCCCCCCATCACACACACACACACAAGAGAAAAATCATAACTTTCCAGTTCTCATGCATCAGAAACTATCTGTTGGGCCAGATAGATAGCACAGCTGTAGGGTGTTTGCCTTGCATGAAGCTGACCCAGGACCGACGGTGGTTTGATTCCTGGCATCCTATATTGTCCCCTGTGCCTGCCAGGAGCGATTTCTGAGTGCAGAGCCAGGAGTAAACCTAAGTGTTGCCGGGTGTGACCCAAAACCAAAAAAATAAAAAGTAAGTATAGTCTAGTACTTATTCTTTTGTTGTTGCTGTTGTTTGTTTTGGGGTCACATCTGGCAGCGCTCAGGGACTACTCCTGGCATTGCACTCAGAAATCACTCCTGGAAAGCTCAGAGGATCATATGGGATGCCGGGATTCGAACCACGGTTGCTCCTGGGTCAGCTGCTTGCAAGGCAAACACCCTATTGCTGTGCTATCTCTCCAGCACTATACTTTTCCTCGTTCACTGTCTCTTTTACCCACACTACTCAGTGCTTTTGCTTTTCACTAGGAATTACTGGTAGGATTTGAGGGCCATAAATGGTTCTGGAACAGAACTGAAGTTAGTTACAGCAAGGCAAGTACCTCCCCACTCTGGTCTTGCATCTAGTAAGTTTTTTTTTTTGGGGGGGGGTCTCACACCTGGCAGCACTTGGGTTACTCCTGGCTCTACGCTCAGAAATTGCTCCTGTCAGGCTCAGATACCATGTGGGATGCCAGGGATTGAACCTGGATCCATCCAGGGTCGGCTGCATGCTGTGCTATCACTTTGGCTCCATTTTCATAGTTATTTTGTTGGTGATGTCATTATTGATTATATGAAAAAAAATCTCCATTTTGAATCGGAAAATTCATTTTTGGCCCTTGATGACCGGCACTAATGTAATAGATTTACTAGAAAGAGTCCCATGGTTGTCAAGGTAACTGAAGTTCATGATCACCTGGTCACCAGGCAACTTTATCTGACTTGCTTTAAGGGCTTTCTCAATCTTCTCAGCAGAGGCCCTCCATGCCTTTCTCTTACAACATCCTCTGGATCTCAGGAAGATGAGAGCCCAAGAAACCCTGGAATGATGTGAGGTTTGGAATTTTTGTTTTGTTTTGGTTTGGGGCCACACCCAGCAACCAGGGGTTACTCCTGGCTCTAGACTCGGGAATCACTCCTAGTGGTGCTCTGGTGATCATCTGGGATGCCGGAGATAGAACCTGGGTTGGCCTTATACAGCGCAAGTGCTTTACCCAGCTATACTGTCTCTTTGGCCTCCAGTTTGAAATTTTTGAACAAAGTATTTGTAGCAGGTAGTGTCTACTCAGGAAAGAAAAAAATAGGTTTTTGAAGCTGGAGAGATAGTATGGAGGTAGGGCATTTTTGCCTTGCATGCAGAAAGATGGTGGTTTGAGTCCTGGCATCTCATATGGTCCCCTGAGTCTGCCAGGAGCAATTTCTGAGCATAGAGCCAAGAGTAACCCCTGAACACTGCCGGATGTGACCCAAATAAGCAAACAAACAAAAAACCCAGGTTTTTAAGGGTACTTTTTTCCACTTCAGCCTTTGTCTAAAACCTACTTACATCAATTTCTTTAACAATTATTGCTACTTTCCTAGACTCTTTTTTTTTTGTACCTATTATGGGGTCCATTATCCACTGGTGCTGGGGTAGTGGTGGCATGAGGGATGGTGGCAGAGATCAAACCTAGAGTTTTACACATGCCTAAAGGCATGTGCTCTACCATGTGAATTCATCCCCAGCCTCCATGAGATTCTCAGAAGCCCTCCTGGAGCTTGTTTAGATCAGATTTCTTACAAACTTGCAGCTTTCCAGACTTGGAAGGCTTCATGAAAAGGGAAATGCTTACTGATGTTAGCATCAGCACGTGAGGGGATGATGGCCGGGAGTCTGTAGCGATGAAACTGATTTGTCATAGGATTCTTTTTTGTTTTCTGATGTCATAGAGATTACTGTTGCCTTGGTCCACATAGCCAAGTGAAGTTGGCCTGAACATAAACAATACAGGTTTCGCAAGCATGTGCATCATGTAGAAGGTGTCATGTCAAGCCTTCAGATGTTTAGAAATGCCCCCACAACTCTTTTCACTTCAGAGAAGTGACCAGGCCACATGGGTTTGGAAGAGAAAGATTTCTCCTCCTATAATAATTAGCTGTCACTAATATTGTACTATTGTGAATAGTGAACTCTATTTGTTAGTAATTTTTCCCAGGGAAAATGAATAGATTTTTTTTCCCGCTGCCAGTTACCCTTTGAAAAGAAAGAGGTCTGGGGCCAGAGAGATGGTATAGGGCTTACCTTACTTACTTTGTATTAAGTGACTATTTATTGTTCTTGGTTTTACTTTTGGGACCATACCTGAAATCAACTCTGTGAGGACTTTAGCTCTGATTTAGAGGACAAAGGGTTAGGAAACTTCCTTCATAGTACTGAAGATGTCTAGAAGGAAGAATAGATAGATCTAGGAGGGGAAATAGATCCAAGATTCCCACATTGTTGTTTTGCATAGTTGTTTAATGTACAGTGTCAAGCTCAGGTGTAGCTTGAGCTATGACAGGCCTTCAGCGAAGGCAGACAGTGGTGTGCCTAGGGGGCACTTGGAATATCCGAAACCAAGGATCTTCAAAAGGTAGGTCCCCTGCCAAACATAGTATAGTGAATTGAGCATTGGTTTCCATATGGCATGCCAGGATTCCCTCACCTGAGTCCTCCCACATGGTCACCTGAACAGGAGTAGGAGTAACCCCTGAGCATCAGTAGATGTAATTCCTCAAATTGCTAAAAATTAAAGATGGGTTCCCTTTAGAAGTGAGGGAGAGGAGAACGGAGTGGTCTTGCTTTATACCTAATTTTCATTAAAATGATATTTATCATGGTCTTTCTTTCAAAATCATAATCCTTTCCCTGGGTTATTTACAAAATCACTGCAAAGAGGCCAGGATTTTGATGAATTGTCAGACTTTGTTTTTTGGTATGACTCAGAGATTCCCAAACGTATTTAACCTATTGCTCTCTCTTCAGAAAAACATTTTCTTAGTGACTCTGGACATCTGCCTTCTTTAAGCAAATCAACAGGAAATCACCACCCCCTTCCATTGCCTCCATCCGGCACACCCAGTGTATGTAGGATGGTGGGTGAAGCATCCATTTTGGGAAATACTGGTCTAAATCAGGAAATGTCAGTGGGTCAGCAGGACCAGGCAGCAGGGTCAACGAGATGGACCTGGGCATTGTCCTTGAGGGAGGTGGTTTGGAATGTGTACAGAGCGGCCCAAGTAGGAACTTGGACAGATTTCTTTTTACTCTTCTTACTCCTGTAACTTCATGTGGATATCATATTTTGCAGCCCCCGGTGTTGACTTCACTGCAAATGAGGAAAAGGAATTTTTTTTCTTTTTTTCTTTTGGTTTTTGGGTCAAATCTGGCAGTGCTCAGGGGTTATTCCTGGCTCCATGCTCAAAAATTGCTCCTGGCAAGCACGAGGGACCATATGGGACTCCGGGATTCGAACCGATGACCTTCTGCATGAAAGGCAAACGCCTTACCTCCATGCTCTCTCTCTGGCCCCAGGAAAAGGAATTTTAATCAAATGTTCTCTTTCAATGAAATTCCCATTAGAAACTTAAGAACCTTAGTTTAAAACCTCCTCTGCTGGACCTAGAGTAGTGTAGCAGTTCGGACACACTCTTGCCTTGTAGCCTACTGAAGTTGACCCCACGGTCTCTGAGCATAACTGGGTATAACTCTGGAGGCCCTTGACTATCACCAATTTTGACCGTGGAGCTCCCAGCACCACTAGGATAGCCTGGGTACCCCTGGCACTGCAGGGCCCCTGGCACATCCAAGCCTGTGGTCCTTGCATTGAACGCCCAATTTCATTGGCCAAGAATTGCAGATTGGGCTCCCAAGACTTCCTCAGCACTGTTTGGGAAGTTCCGACCAAAAAGCAAACAAACAAACAAAAACAAGATTATCTGTTCTCTTTCTAAAGGAAGCAACAGTTTTGCCTTCTGTTTTAGGTCACCTTGCCTTCTTTCTCTCGGTTTCTGGCTTCCTCCAAATAGAAAATTGAAAAGTAAAAGTCTGAAACTGCAGGAATTACATTACTTTTTTCTTTCTCTTTCTTTTCCTTCCTTCCTTCCTTCCTTCCTTCCTTCCTTCCTTCCTTCCTTCCTTCCTTCCTTCCTTCCTTCCTTCC
>PVKC010048409.1:0-10900 GCA_004027635.1 Crocidura indochinensis | reverse complement strand
CTCTCTTTCTACATATCTCTCTCTCCCTATTTCTTTCTCTCCTATTTCTGAAGGTCCCACCTATTTCATATAACAGTTTTTATTTAAATCATCTATTCAGCTAATGTTTGTGTACAGGGGCAATCGTAATTATGGAATTTACTCTCCATCTTATTTAAATTTAGAATGGCTTAATGGATGGTTTTCTCTAAATCCTATTAGTGTATAACTCAGGTCATCACAATATTAATGGCTCCTTTAAAAGGAAACTGTCTAAGACTACTAATAAGCACCATGTTTTATGCATGTTTTATGCCAGTCACTTAAAATTTATAATGCATGTTGCTAAAACATTTATTCAATATTGATAGCTTCTTTTATTCTGCATTTAGTTGGTATCAGAAATGCATTAAATGGCTAAAATGCATATGCTCTTCTATCAACATTCTCTTAATGTAATGCTTCCAAAACATGTACGGGATAGTAATAAACTACCTCATATTAAAAATCATTTACAAACTCCCACATTAAGTTGCTGATTCATCAAATATAATGTGTCAATACATCAAAATTACTTTGTAACATATGCTAAGAAAAAAACATTACTGGTAGAGTGAAAGAATAATCTATAAATTAAAGTGATGATTTTCAGATTGGAAATTACTTCTTTCATATTGCGCACAAATGGTGAATCAAATACTAATTTCCCAGGGAGCGAATAAACAAGTTTGTACTATCTTAATTTGGGGGCCTTCCTTCTACCTAGCCTTCTGATGAACATACAAGTCAATAAAGTAATTCTGAGGTAAAATTTTCTAAGAGGTCTATAAATGCATAAATGTTTAGTCTGACAAAGTTACTACAACATGGCCACTATGAAACAGGTTGGTTTGGGCAAGATTGTGTCTTATCCCGAACATGGCTTCTTTCTCATTTCTGCCATCAGTATATAAAGATTTATTTTCATTAAGCCTAGTATACAAATGAGCAATGGCTTATGGATAAAACAGGGAATGGGGAAGGAAACTGTAGAAAAATATTACAATTGTTTTTCAGAAAAATAATACAGTTCTTTGTGTCACATTTTATATTTTATCTTAGTGGCAAGAAAGTGAAATTCACAGTTAAAATATAAAGCTAATATGTTTGGAGTTCTAAATTTATATTTATGGTACCTGGTGAAGAAAATATTTGAGGGAGGACAGATCAAGTATAGTAATGCAGTGAAAACGGTATAAAATGAATTAGATATGTTTCACAGATGTATATGTCATAGGTACATATTTTGGGTCAGAAGTTACTCTTTTTAATGAGGAGTTAACAACTTTTTCCATGGAAATATGAAGTTAATTTCAGTCGGTGTTTCAGGAAAAATAAGGAGTTTACCCTCAGCTTTTTTTATATATTAGTCTTGATAACAGAAATGAAAAAGATAAAGAATGCAGAATATGCATGTTTGGGCTGATCATACCATGTTGGAAGTAGTTACATTTCTATGCCAAATATGTTGATATTTTATATATTACAACCCTGCCCAAATACAAATCATTTAGGATTATTCACTTCTAAAACTGTATTTCAAATGTTGAAGATCCAGTGAAATAGTTAGCTGTAAGTTCATTTATCATATCATTATTTAATAACAAAGGGATATTATGAACTATGAATATTTATTGATACTCTAATTGTAACTGAGCAGCTTTGTCCCTGTTATTAATTGTCCCTATATTATTATTTTAAAAAGCATTTTAACACCAGTCATCCATAAAAATCGCCTTTTTTAAACACTCTGCATTGATGTACAACTAAAACGAGAGTTCAAGCTTTACAGAAAATTAAACCTCTTTTTGAACAGGAGAGATATGCAACTTCTGACTTCTATATCTGCATTCTTGGTTTCCTCAACCTAAGTTTCATTGTAATAATTGACCTGGGAAATATATTTTTGCAAATTTATACTGTGTGAATATAGAGCATCATAACTGGTTATTACTCATTATAGCTAGTAACACTTGTCTAGAGTTGTGAGATGTCCTTAACACTACCAATACAAATAATATTTATATATTCATTTTGTGAGAACTGTACCATTCAATCATTCATTGTGTCACTAATAAAATTTCAAAGTAAAAATTTCTAAACAAAATTACAAAATATTTCATACAGTAAAATGAATCACCTGTAGAGTTGTATTTTTACCATTAGGAAAATTGTTCAAAGAGTTATTTTATGTTTTCAATTGAATTACTGGCATAATTGATAGTTTCTTACTAGTAACACCAGAAACGCAAATTTTAATCTAAATAGGTTTGCTTTCTATGATTGGTCTATATTTTAATTTTCTAGGGCACGTTTACAATGGCTAATTCTGTTGTGTGATTTCTTTCATTTTTAGCTTTCCCTCCTGCACGTTCTCAACACTAATTTGTTTTTCTCTCTATTTGTCAGGGAAAAGAGGTAAGATTTGAGAACCTTGCGCATGACCAGACTCTCCTAAGAACTTAGTGATATTTATGTAGGAAGGAGCTATAAAAATCGAAATTGCCTTCTTTCAACATAGAAAATATAAACTATACCTTTAAAGTCAGAAATAATTCAATTACAGAGTAATGTTGAAACAAAAAGGGAAGTGTGAATTACTGAAGTTAAAGGTTAGTTATTTGGTGTACTTATTATATTTAATTGCTACTATAAAAAAGAGAGAGATGGTAACTGATGAGTTTGGGAAAGTCATGATTATGATGACACAATGTGACATACATAAAAGCATTTTTAAAATATTATATTGATGGATCCATTTTTGGAACTTGGAAAGTTACTCAAAGTTTTGGGGTCATAGTTTCTTCAGTAAGAGATACTGTCCAATAATATAAAATTTATGTAGAGTTTCAGATAATAATAGTTTCATTAATGTCATCCATATGCCGCATATTTGCATACACTAAATATACTCTATATTTTTAAGCCTTTCAGTTAGATAAAAGGTACAATTTATTTATTATATAGAGATTTTTTTCAAACATAATAGTCTAAGAAGTACTTAAAGGTTTCTAGAAATACAAATGACTAAAAATAAGCCTTTCAAAAGATTTCTCTGAGATGGTTATTGCATGTTCTTTCTTTTTTTTTTATTGCATGTTCTTTCAGTTGAGAATCCATTGGTGCTGACCCAGATGAACTATGTATATCCAGGCCTGATGAGCTATGTATAATTACTGAACATGTTGCATTCTTTTCTTTGTAAGATACAACACTCTTAATTACTCACCTTATTTTTAACCTGTTAATTCTAAGGAATTTCTGAAACTTGAACTAAGTATGCTAGTCATTAATAACTGATCTTATAGAAAATATTGTGTTAAAGTTATGTAATAAGCCTTGCCTCCATATTGAAGGCTCACTGTATCACCCACATTCACAAACACACAACTCAGTTTCATCCTAAACTTATTTGGTATTCATAAAAAAATTAGTACAGACCTGGTAAGCTGTTTATTAGACCTTAAAAATAAGGTATTCAATTTTTTTTGGGTGGGGGTGGGGGTTGGGTCACACCCGGCAGCGCTCAAGGGTTACTCCTGGTTCTATGCTCAGAAATCACCCCCGGCAGGCACGGGGGACTACCACATGGGATGCGAGGATTCGAACCACCGTCCTTTTGCATGAAAAGCAAACGCCTTACCTCCATGCTATCTCTCCAGCCCAAGTATTCAAATCTTTACTTTGTGGTCCAAGACATCATCACTTGCACAAAAACTATTGAGTAACCTTTGAAAATTGCAATTTGGTAAAATTATATCCACATTGATTCTGTGCTTAAAATCCTCCAATGACTGTCCTCATTCAGAATAGAAAGCAGTCCTTAGCATGGCACATGGGGTAGCACCTTCTTAGCTCCAGGATAATTTCCACGCTTTCAACAAATTCCTGTTCCACACTATACTGTTTTATATTAATTGCAGATTTTACACTGTTATGATTCTTCACACCTATGTTTCCTTTGCTTTTTTCTCCAATTCCAACATACTAATCCTCTTCTAGTATTCAAAATTTAGTTTTCTCTTTTCCTATAAATCTTTGTTTACTAGTTACAATTTTCCAAGGGAATCTATTCATGAAACATCTGCTGAAATTTAAATAGGAGATTTTCTAAGTCTATATTCAGATTTTTGGTTATGATTTATTATAATCAGCTATATAACTCTACTGATATAAATATAGAATGAATAAGTATCTATGCACATACACATATAATCATAAAAGTAAATTATTTGTTGAATAAATAAAGATGCAGATTAATCTATTTATTGAGATGCATGAGGTCTTTATTACCCAGTTGTTACCAATGATTTCATATAAGACAGATGGAAAATATACAAAGAATAAAATTTTATCATAATTTCTGCTCCCAAACCAGAATTCTTTCTAGCACAAGAAAATATTAATCTTTTTTCTTTCAACCTTTTTTTCCTTTTCTTCTATATTATTCAATTGGGAATTAATTAAAACTATTGTGAGTTTTATGTCGATAGGATTAAGGCTATCATTTGGGTTTTGTTTCTTTAGTTACTGGAACATTTTGAAATTTAACTATTGTACAGAGAAGTGGTATAAATAAAATATCATGACTTCTGCAGTAGTAGATAGCATATATCTCACAATGTATATCAATGAGTTTGAAACACTACAGGGAATCTGGGGCAAGTTTTGAATTTTTTTCATGAATCTAGGTGACTTTATAAATGCCAAATACCTGAGGGGGAATTTATAGACACAAGGGATACACCTGGTGGACCAATCCTCTACTACATTCTAAAATAATAAAAATGAATGCATCAGATGGAAAGTTAAAGGTTCACAGAAGACAAGTGATTAATGAGTAATGAAACTCAACTTTGTTATGAAATCATAATCTCTATCGCATCAGAATTAGCAACAGCTTGAACATAAACCTCAGGTAGAGCATCAGTCCCTTTTCTGACATCATCAAGATTTAGGATGTACATCAGTTGTTGTGTGATATATTTTCGGATCTGATCTTATATGTCTACATTTTGTCAGAAATATCTGCCAGAAGCCCTCAATATTTTGTTCTCACCGAGCAGATTTTATGAGCCAGAATGTTCTACTTTGAAGGAATCAGCTTCCTCCCCTAGGAAACCAAGCTACAGGGATCAGCACTGGAAAATTAAATTCCTTTATATCTTTTGGTTCACCACCATTATGTATTTTTTCATTAGTTTAATTATCAGTGTAGAATTTTAGCTATTAACATTGAAAAACATTCAATAAGAATCTGAACATAAATCATGCAGTGCTAGTCATACTAGAGTTTCTAAATATACTGAGAAGTTCTTCACCTTTTAAAGAAAAATAGGATATATGATTAACAATACTATAATGTTAACTTAATGCATACAATGTCCCAACACCATGCCTTCCACCAGGCTGGAGGACATTTGCCTTGCGCACACTAACCTAGGATGGACCGCAGTTCGATCCCCTGGCTTTCCATCTGGTCCCCCAAGCCAGGGATGATTTCTGATTGCATAGCTAGAAGTAACCCCTGAGCATCAATGAGAGTGAATCCAAAAAACAAACAAACAAACAAAAATTTTTTAAAAGACTGTCTAATTATAAATTTATTCCTTTCTGATAACACCACAGAGTAATTATAATCGTTCTCATTTTTCAAATGAGAGAACAGTTCAAACAACTTTCAGTAAATTTGAAAACTAATAGTTCTTAAGTTATACTTTTAATTGCTTTTTAACATTTTTAAATAATATTTTATTTAAACACCTTGGTTACAAACATGATTGTGGTTGGGTTTTAGTCATATAAGAGGACACACCCCATCACCAGTGCAACATTCCCACCACCAATGGCACAAATATCCTTTCTCCCCACCCCGCCCGCACCTGTGCTCTAGACAGGCTTTCTATTTCCCTCATAAATTCTCATAGTTGGGTTAGTTCGCAATGTAGATATTTCTTAACTAAACTCATCACTCTTTGTGGTGAGGTTCATGAAGTGGGCTGTAACATCCAGCCCTCCCCTCTTTTGTCTATGAAAATTATTGCAAGAATGTCTTATTTTTCTTAAAACCTGTAGATAAGTGAGACCATTCTGCATCTCTCTCTCTGACTTATTTCACTCAGCATAATAGATTCTTGTACATCCATGTATAGGAAAATTACATGACTTTATCTCTACTGCATAATATTCCATTGTGTATATGTACCACAATTTCTTTAGCCATTCATCTGTTGAAGGGCATCTTGGTTGTTTCCAGAGTCTTGCTATGGTAAATAGTGCTGCAATGAATATAGGTGTAGGGAAGGGATTTTTGTATTGTATTGTATTTTTGTGTTCCCAGGGTATATTCCTAGGAGTGATAACTACAGTCTTTTACTAGCTTTAATATTTTACTGATTTTATCTATAAAGATATATTTAAACCTAGTCACTATCTTATACCTTTTTCTATCCCATTTAGTGGTGCTAGTAATCAAATCCAGCTTCATATTGCAGGGCTAATTCTCTGTAGTATATGCCTCATCCATTTCTTTTTAAAGATGAAATTTATTTATTTATTTTATTTTTATTTTTAAATCTTTAAATAATATTTTTCTAAAAACCATATATAATAATGATCTTGTTAGAACTTTTGCGTTATTATAAAGTTTTGAAACTTTATATATGTGTCTACAAGCAGGAGGGAGATGGTGGGTGTAAGGGAACAAGGCATCAGGGAAGGTGAGAGGAAAATTGTTGACACTGGTGACAGGAAATGTACACTGGTGAAGGTTTATATACATTGTATAACTGTAACACAATTATGAACAACTTTTTCTGTGGAAAAAAACTGTAGTATGAATGACTTTGTAAATATGGTGTTTAAATAAAAGAAGCAAGTTATAATTACAATGAAATATACTTCATCACAAATGTAATTTAAATAGTTTCAACCTCTGAAAGTAAAAGTAACAAAAATATTTTTAAAAGATAACAAGTTGAATACTTCATATTTTCTATAGAGATGCAAGGTATAAAGATGTCTTTTTGATTAATACAACTATTTCAAACATTAAAATTCGTTCAAGTTTTAGTACAGAGATCTCTTTTCTCAAGAATTAGACACACTTTGATCGCTGATGCAGTTATCTATAATAATCTAGATGGTCATATTGAAAATTTCTAAAATTATTTAAATATTATTAAATATAATTAATTATTATATAATATTATAATAGTAAATATAATAAATATTATTAAATATAAATTATTATTAATACTATTAATTATTATTTTAAAATTTCTAAAAGTATTTAAAACAAAAATTTATTTAAAATAACAATTATAAAATAATTAAAAAAATTGTTAATATAAATAAGAATGGTAGAGTTGCTATAAATATAATGAAAGACTTAACACTTTTGGTTCTTTAAGATGGATATGGCTATTTTATTTTAAATACTGTGAGACTAATTCAATTATTAATTTTTAGTATATTGTAACTCTACACTCTCTTTTTTAAATGTACATCAATTATTCTTTTTCTCAAAAACATTCTTTTAAATACTCTTCCATATATTTTGATGATTGATTTTTCCCCCTTTATTCTCCCTGACTTGGCATAAAATAAAGATATTGCATTTTTCTTAATCTATACAATTATTCAGAAATTCAAATATATGCTAGAAATAAAAAACATACCACAAAATTGTAAGATTCATATATATATATATATAGGATTATAATTACTAATACAGGTGTTCTATGTTCTATATCTTTGAAGATGGTATGGCAGTTAACTATTACTAAATAGCAATCAATTAGTGCTAGATTACCAATAATTCTATGCATTTATGAACATGCTGCTCAACCATAGTTTTTAATTAAGTGATAGCATGTATGTAATTTGAGTAGTAATTTAAAACATTAGTGATTATATATATGAATAAAGAAATGACCAATGTTTAGGCAAACCCAGATTTCTACACTTACCTCCATTTAGCTTTAAATTATCAAGTAGTCAGTATTTGAGCTGAATTCTATGTCATAAAGTCACTCATTTATGTTTCAAAATTACAGTGGTGGCTGATTTTATGATGGTTGTTTCTTTTTTTTGTTTTTTGTTTTTTGTTTTTTGGGTCACACCCGGCAGTGCTCAGGGGTTACTCCTGGCTCTATGCTCAGAAATTGCTCCTGGCAGGCACGGGGGACCATATGGGGCAACGGGATTCAAACCGATGACCTTTTGCATGAAAGGCAAACGCCTTACCTCCATGCTATCTACCGGGCCCCTGATGGTTGTTTCAAGCTTTGTATGAACTCATTTATTAACCAAAATGAAGTAAAATTGAGTTTTATGTCTTGGTACTTAGTCCAAATCATTCTCTTTACATTTCTTCCTAGTTACTTTAAACCTTTATATAAAAGAATCTTTATTTCTAAAAATATAGATTGCTTTTGGATCTTTAGTGTAGGGGCTATGGAAAGTAGAAAGGGACATTATTATACATTCAACTGCAGCAGGCTCAGATAAATGTACTGCAGGTGCACACCTGAAACAGCAGTGCCCTAGATTTATTGATTTAGCACAAAACAGAGCAACAAGTCAAACAAATGATGTGGTCAGGATACGTGATGAGGCAGTAATAAGAAGAATTTTGTCTACCATGCCCCTTTTACTATCTAAAAACTCTGATTACTTTCCATATACTAAACAAAGAATCTTGAGAACCTGAGATGGATAAAAAACGTCTAAAAACTCAGGTGTTTTAGGTGAAATATTATAGCCTGATTTTTGTTACACAGTGTTGTCAACATCTTCATATTCAGAATTTCAAAATCTAGGAAAAGGCTTAAATAAGAAATCATATGTGACTATGAGTAACAGGTATTTCTACTTCTTATGTTACTTTTGAAAATCTATTTTAAATTATCATCTATGACCCATTAATAATTGATTAAAACTATCAAAATTACTCTTAAAGCAATACTACATATGCATTTCTATGCACATAGAATTTAGTGAAAGAAAAGGCAGCATGTTTTACTTATTTAAAGAAATAACATTAATAAATAAAATAATTACTAAATCATGCACTACTATAGACAAAATTCAATTTTATTGTGCTAAGAAAGAGGAGCTTAAAACAAAAGGCTATATGTGTATATACATATATATTTTATGCATATAGCATTTTATGTATTATACATACATATATATTTATATATGCATATAGTCTTTTTGTATGCATATATCATACATATTATATATAGGGCTTTGCTAACAGCCAGCAGTGTTCAGAGGATACTCCTGGATCTGCACTCAGACATATTCCGGAGGTGTTCAGAAGATCATATGTCATGCTGTTTGGGATCCAACTCAGGTAGCTACATAAAAGGCAAAAGTCCTACATCCTATACTATTTCACCACCCCATGCATGGATACTTTTATACATAATTCTAAATAAGCAACATTATAAGAACATAATAATGTAATTAGCTGCCAGCGACTGTAATTAAGAGATACATATTTTTATATTTGTTTTAGTTTTGGGGTCATATCTACCACTGGTTATCAGGTTATAATTTTAAAATGATTACAGGGGAGTTAGAGTAAATAATAGCTCTGCATTATTTATTGTAGTATGGATTACTATATGTTTCTATATGAGCTTAAATTTATTTGCATATACATGTTTCCTCATATAGAAACATATAGTAATCCATACTACAATAAATAATGCAGAGCTATTATTTACTCTAACTCCCCTGTAATCATTTGGCTTCTAAGCTAGTACAATTAAAATTAATTTTCTTTACATATTTTTGGAAAGTTGCTTCCAAGTTATTCTCAGGAATAGCAGAAGCCAAACCAACTGTCCTAAATCGATTACATAAGAAAATTCAATGATAGAAGCAGAGCTTGGGCCTCCCAGGGTCACCACACTTGTGTTTGATGGTCACAGGGGAGAAAATTGGAGTTACTTGAGTGGTCATGTGTTGCAAGAGATCAAGTCAGGGTCCTATGCACATTTTATGTTAATCCTTTGCTATCCTTAGCTCTCTCCCTAGTCTCTTTCCTGGTCTTTTTTGATGGCTTTCTCAACTTCTAATTCAGTATTAATTTGCTATGCTGCTTGTCATTGTGCTGCTGACTCCCTGGGTATGAAGAATGCTATTGTATTTATAATTCAGCTTCTTTGTCTTTTTCTTATTAACGTTCTATAATTTAATATTCTAAAATTTCAATTATAACAATATGAATTACCAAGCTCTTTATAGTTATTTTAGGCATTACATATTCAAACACTAATCCCACCTCCAGTGTGACCTTCCCTTCCCTAGTGTTCCCTCAATTTCCACTCCACCATCTTAATATGTATCCTTTGAGGTACAAACAAATTTACTACATATCGCTTGTTAAATTAAGTTAAATGAAGTTATCTAGACTTATATGAACAAGTGTGAATTTGAAATAATCGTTATATCTCTTTCTGATGTTACTAAAATCATTGTGTAAATATTGAATGGCAATAGTTAATTGCTGCTATTTGAGCTCTCTGTATTACTATTCAGGCTCACTGAGCATGGTAAAATACTATGCAATTTTTCTATCAGAGTTCCTGTGATACTACTGGGCTAACACTACTATAATATGTTGAGATGCAAGATTTATAGATCTGAAAATTTTGGTAGCTTTGGTAGATTGATAAGGTCATTATGGTAGCTTTGGTAATTTGATAAGGTCATTATGGAGTTGGGCCTTTCTTTTTTTCTTAAATATAATTTTTATTTTAATCATAGTGGCTTACATATCGTTGACAATAATATTTTAGGTACATATTAACATAAAATCAGGGGAAATCCCATCACCGAATTGTCTTCCCTCCACCTTGTTCCAGTC
>PVKC010048408.1:0-10898 GCA_004027635.1 Crocidura indochinensis | reverse complement strand
CTAAGAGATCTCTTATAGGACTATGCTTTGCAAGTGTGCAATTTTTCTGTTTCTCCTTATACGCTTTTATTATCTTTTATTCATTTTTATGATCATCCAGCTATAGTATTTACTAACACAATTTATGCTAAATAGCGATTTTAAATTTCTATTCTTCAAACAGTGATTTTTAAAAACTAGAAAAGACCTTTCTTGGGGCTGGAGATATTGTACAAGGGTCAAGACAAATGCCTTGCATGCAGCTAACCTCAGTCTGATCTCTGGCACAACATAGGGTCTCCCAAGTCCCACCAGGAGTAATTCCTGAGCACTGACAGGTGTGATCAATTCACACCCACTCCTAAAAAAGCATTATTTTATTTCATGCATTAATTGATTAGACTGCTTTTGTTTTCATTTTTTTGAGCCTCTGAGCAGGTCTCAGTAGACCTCTGCCCCTGGGTCACTCCTGGTAATAGTTGGCTATCCAAGTCAGAGAGTTGAGTGCTAGGGCCTTACAGCATTGTGCTCCTCATCTCTAGTGCTGCTGGGGCCTCCTACATCACAACTGGCAGCACACAGAAGGCTTTGTGGTGCCAGGATCCAACTTGTGTCTTTCATATATGCCTCTGAGCTCTGTGTTGCCTTCTTGCCCCCTGAACTGTTAAGATGTAAAGTGAAGTTTTATGATGGCAGGTTGATGGGCACAAACAGTGGCAGAAAGTAAAATCTCTCTGCATGAAAAATAATAATCAGATTGAGGGAACCAAGAAATGGACTCTGAGTCTGAGGTCCTAAGTGTTTCTTACTGAGAGTGGGAAATTCAAATCTTCTGGAAGGCAGAAACACAATTAAAAGGGCAGTTCGACAGGTGCCTCTTAGTTGATGCCAGAGAGCTGGCAAAGTGGTACATGCATACCCTAAGTCAGAGGCTACTGACGAAGTTAGCTGAATTCACTGGATGAGTTAATTTCTAAAAGAAGAAGCTGATTATTCTGCTGCTAGAAAGACAAATCGGTGCAGGAGCTGAACTGGGAACTCCTGATAGTGCCTGGAAGATGCAGCCAGCTGAGGGCTTTGCAGTAGAGCACAGCAAGCACTCATTGGCTCAAAACACAGATAAAGAACTCGAGTATTCTGGAAACTTAGTAATGGAGGGCAAACAAGCATAGGAAAAGGGCGGGCATTCCAAATGTAACCCGGATTGTATGGATCCATTATGCATGCTTTCTGAGTGAATCATGTTTTCTCTACCATGTTCTCTCTCTCCATCTAGATGGGCAAGACCAAGCCATGTCTGAGAGTGTGACACTATTGGCTACACTTTCTAAAACATTTCAGAGAAAAGGAATAACATGGGTCTACTTTGATACTAGCTCCACAGCCTTCCCATCTCACCTCCTCATCTCCTTCCTCCAATGAGCTCAATCCTAAAAATCCACTTGGTATTTACCATCTTCCCCTGCAATGGGCGCTGAGCTTAGTGACTTGGGGACTCACAGAAGGTTATGCTCTTCTACCTTTCCACCAATATCTCCCTAAAAGAAACTGGGCTGGTGTATGACTTCGAGTTCCTCACCTTGAGTATCTTGATGGCACCAATCCTAGTTCCTATGAAGTTTTTTTGAAATAGAGTTTTGTGGAGAGTAAGGACCTGAAAAAACAAATTTATATTCTTGTTTTTGTTGGTGAAAAGTCATAGTTTGTTTTATAAATTCCTGTCCTGGGATAAAGGCATCAAAATTTTAGTTCATTTTCACTTTTAGCTCATGTGGGGTGATTAACCTGTTGGAAAAGCATCAGTGAACTAGAGGGACATCCACTTTCTTTTTTCGTTTGTTTTTGGGTCGCACCCGGCAGTGTTCAGGGATCGCTCCTGGCTCCACGGCTCAGAAATAGCTCCTGACAGGCACAGGGGACCATATGGGATGCCGGGATTTGAACCGATGACCTTCTGCATGAAAGGCAAACGCCTTACCTCCATACTATCTCTCTGACCCCATGCCCACTTTCTTAAATTCTTCATTGAGAATTCTCCCTATCCAAAGGTGGGCAGTGAACTTCTGAACTGTCACAAGAGCAACAAGGAGATAGTAGAAGAGAAGAAATATGGGAAAATCTTCCTCCAACTTACATAAGTCATAATGTGGCTAGATAGATACATGCTTGAGTGTATCTGAAGGCCAGAATATCTGCCCAAGACATGCGAAAGGGAAGAAAAAGATCCTAGCACCAAGTACAGGCAGCACCAAGCTCTTTCAGAGACTGAATAATTCCTTTTTCTACCAAGGCAGTGCAGTGTTTGAAGGCAACAGAAAGCTATTTCCCTTCAAGTAAATGTAAGATATCTTTGTCTAATCCAAATTTGTTAGCCATTGCAACTTAGCACTCCACATACTGGCAAATATTTTTTAATAAGATTCTTTGATCCACCCATATCCATGGGTGACCAGATTCAACCAACTGTGGGTTGCAATCAGTCAAACCTATTCATGTTCCCATCTCAGTTCCACCAATTACTACAAGAAGTGAGACAAATCAGTAATTCTACTGCCTATTTCCTCGGCAACAAAATGGCACTTGGGTATCACTAACTGAATAGTGGCTATGAACAGTATGAGTGTAAAACTGGACTCCCATGCTCCTTGGCTTTTAGTTTAGTAATTTATTTTATTCTCATAATAATTCAAATTCTCTTTGATCATGACTGCCATATACTTTAAATCTATTATGGAAGATTGGATAATGTCTATCACAGGAATGTTAGTTACTTGAGTACAAATGCTTAAGATCACTATTTATAAAGTGTCATAAAATATATTTAAGTTTCAGTGAATAAAAACCAAAGCAAAGTTCAACAGATCAAAACTACATGCAACAATAGGCAAGTGAAACTGTTGTTAATTCTTGGTCTCCCATTATGCTTCTCTGACCCTTCTCTAATTCATTTTGGTATCTGGGAGAATCATCTTGAATGGTCACACCAACATAAATACTTTCTTCCTTTATTTTTACAAGTGTAGTTTAGTTTCAATTATTTGCATTAATTCTTAATAGTATATATTATCAAAATAATGATGGCTTAGTATTATGAGACCTACTGAAGATGACTGTTATTAAGTCTTGTTGAGAAGTGGGGCATGGTTGCCAGAGTTTTTATGGGAATTCAAAGGTTACAGGGCGCAGAGCATGGTATGGCAGAACTCAGTAATTTAAGACAAATGCTATTGGAGATAATGGAGGCTAGAAATATATTGAGGAAATATTAAAAATATTGGTTTTTAAATTATTTTTTATTTAAAGTAGTGTAATTTACAAAGTTATTAATGGTTAAGTTTCTATTTGGGGGGGCACACCCAGCAGTGCTCAGGAATTTTTCCTGGTTCTGGGATCAGAAATTGCTCTTGGCAAGTTCAGGGGACTATATGAGATGTCAAATATTGAACTCAGGAGGAGGGTGGGAAGGGGAAAAAAATTGAACTCAGGTCAGTCCTGTGTCAGCCATATGCAAGGCTGACCCTACTGCTGTGTTATTCCTCCAGCCCCTATAGATTAGTTTTATACTCACAATGTTTTAGCATCATTTCCACCAACAGTGCCAATGTCCCTCCACTAATGTCCCAGAGTCCACCCCATGCCTCCATCCTCCATTCCATCCTGTCATTATAACAGACACCTTTTAAGTTTGCTTGTTAAAGTTTGGGTCTTACTATTCCATTGTTGTTGATTCCATAGTTTGGATATGTAGTTCTGCCCTTTCTTTACATCACTGATGCACCTGAGCCCACTTGACCCCTGTCCCTGTTTACATATTTTAGGATTAAAGATATTGTTAAGAGGACAAAGTGCCAATAATCTAAGAATTTTCATGAAAGAAGTTACTTATATTATAGGATTTTGAACACAAGCACAAAGTTGTGTATTTCAAAGGTAAGAAGTTTTTGCCTAATCCAGATACAGTTGCCTTTGAAAAACCCAAGGAGTTTGAACTCCATGGTGACATTTATATGTTGATTTCATTCATAAATACAATTGATATTCTATATCTTTGTGTGAATTTAACCAGCTATGGGTGTTTAACCAACAAGACTCAATATGACTCTGAGCTGCCGTGAGGAGACTTCTAGGTGAAACACCATCAGCTTGACTCAGCTCCTGAGTCAGGTCTTTATCTATGACCAGTAGTAACACGCACGCTGGCCCATATCACCTAATCCATGATGATGACAAAACATCAACAACCTATTCTCTCTTTATCAGTGATTAAGAAGGAAACAGGAAGGGCATCAACTGCTTCTGCTCTGCAGCTGGCACCATGAATAAAATTGTTCATATCTAGGCTAGTCAGTGTGGAAACCAAATTAGCAGTAAGTTCTGAAAGGTTATCTGTGAGGATCAAGGAATCAATGCTACAGGTAGTTATCTTAGTGAGAGAAGCCTGCAACTGTAGAGAATCACACTTTACTGCAATCAAGTTACTGAAAATAGATATGGTCCTTGGGCCATCCTGGTGGATCTAAAACCAGGCACTATGAACAGACCAATATGACAGCTCTTCAGACCAAAAAAACTTTGTGTTTGGCCAGAGTAGTATAGGCAACAACTGAACCAAAGGTCATTACAGGGAGGGTGCAGAGTTGGTGTACCCATCCATGGATGGACCCAGTCATGGATGTGGTACAGAAAAAGATGGAGAATTGTGTCTGTGTGCAGGGCTTCCAGTTAACCTGCTCACTGGGGAGGGGGCAGCACAGGTTCCATGATAGATACCCTGATCATCAACAAAGTCCAGGAGAAGCATCCAGATTGCATCATCAGTACCTTTAATATTATGCTCTTTCCCAAGATGTCAGACACAGTTATGGAGTCTTACCATGCCAACCTGTCCATTCAACAGCTATTGTAGAATAGCTACATAGACAATTAGGCCCTTTATAATATCTGTTTCCAAACTTTGAAACTGCCCACCTCCACCTACAGGGGCCTCAACCAGCTAATGAGTGGGGTCAGCACCTGCTTTCGAAACTGGAGCCCTTCCCCAGACTACATATCCTGCTGACCAGCCAGGATAGCCAGCAAGGACCATGCTGTGATGGTGCGTGAACTGATCCAGCAGGTTTTCAATGCACTGAACTAGGTGGTTGCTTGTGACCAGCACACCAGCTATTACTTCAAAGTGGCTGCCATCTTCTGAGACCACATGTCAATGAAGGAAGTGAACAGATCAATTGCTCCACGTGTGGATTCACAGCAATAGGCACTTTGCAGAGTGGCTCCCACACAATGTAAAAACTGTCATGTGTGACATCCCACATCATGTTCTGGACATCTCTAGCACTTACATGGGAAACAATACAGACATTTAGGTGCCATTCAAGTGCATTTTGGAGCAGTTCCTGGTCATGTTCTTGGCCATGTTGGCAGAAGCCTTCCTGTACTGATACAAAGGGGAGGGTATGAATGAGATGTAATTCACAGGGGCCAAGAGCAACCCAGTGATCTTGGTGAGTATCATCAGTACCAAGACACCAATCCAATGAGTTATAATTCCAAGAGATGGAGAAAGAGGAAGACAAAGTGTAAGAGGTGTAAGAATTTGATTTGTGTTGAACATGGCTCGTGTTGTAAGAACAGATGTGTTCCCTGTTGCATCACTCTTCCACCCAAGGTGCTCCTTCTCTGTTCCATGAAGGTTATTTCAAGGTTACATGAAGTTCTCTTTCTTCACATTTTAGTAAACTTTCTTCCTTTTTTAAATTAATAGTAATAATGATAATAATAATAATAAAGACCCCTCATTACAACAGACTGGATGGTAACTCCAAGTTGCATACAAATAACCCCTCGCTTGCTTCAGTCTTTAAAACTCTGCAATACCCTGATAGAAGCCTCCTTATGAATGTGCCTAGTTTGGAGATTGAAATCTTGGTGCCCATTCTCAGATAAGTACTTTCTTTGATTTTTATTATAGTCTGGTGATGTCTAAGTAAAAAGTTAACATCATAGAACCTGCAGATAATGAGATTGACCAACGATCAAGGGATTGGACATACTTGGATTTTGGTATCTGGAAGACTCCTGAAACAGAACTCCTATAAATTATCAAGAAAGACTGCATCTAAGTTTTGAGAGGGTCAAGAATTGTTGGACTGGAAGTACCAAGTGACAGATATCAGGTAGGGTTTTTGCCTTCCAAGTGGTTGACCCGGTTTTGATTGCCAACATCCCATATGGTCTCCCAAGCTTGCTAGAATTGATTTCTAAATGCAGAGCCAGAAGCAACTCCTGAGCACTGCTGTATGTATTCCCAAAAGCAAAGCAAAACAAAACAAAACACAAACAAAAGACATTTGTATCACAAGAAATTTGATGGGAAAGTTACAGAGTAATCTACCAATTCCAGTGATTCTAAACAGTAACACAGAAGGTTCAACTAGCACCAAGCACAGTCAGTAAGTTCTTAGTTCTTACCTTACTAGTAAACAGACTTTACTAACACCATGAAGAGACAGAAGAATCATTTCAAACTAACTTGTGTGAATATAATTTTTGATCATTCCATTTGCCTTTGTGCTGTAACAAACAATATGAAGTAAATTTGTGCCTGCATGGAGGCAAGCTAGGGTGGGGGAGATTGGGAACACTGGTGAAGGGAAGGTCACACTGGTAGGTAGAATTGATGTTTGAATATTTAATATCTGAAATGACTATAATTTAAACTACTTGATAAATCATGGTGTTATAATAAAAATTAGTAGGAAAAAATTTAAAATTCTATGAATTTTTTGAAAGTAATTGGACTGGAGCTAAATATAGAGTGTAGGACCATATCTGGCATGTGTCCAATATACTTCAGCTCCTGGAACCACCTGATTCCTGAGTACCTCCAGGTGTGCCCTTGGAAGGTCCCAACACTGTTGATGTGGCCCAGGTATCCTCAGCATGGAAGGAACAAGCCCTGTACAAATGGTTTGATTGACTGAAAATTGCCAGCGGGGCCTCTGAATCTCCAAAACATGATTTGGGAGCCCACATTACAAGAGTAGTTACTGGAAGGTTTTCAACCATGCTGGGATCAGTGGACAACACCCCTCACCTTTGAGCTCTTCAAAGGTCAACTCTGTATGCTTGTATTGAATGTGTGTGCTTGTGCATTCATGTTTTGTCTGATAACACATGAAGATCAAAGTAAAGAAGAGTCAGTGACCCAAGAATTTACATCCATGAGAGGTTATTTAGAACACCCAAGCTTAAATGAAGCCTGAAATTTTGCTCTGAATCTTTTCAGAGTTCTATCATAATATACTCCTTGTGATGAGTTTCTCTTACAGTCCAGAGACAGGCTTGATAACCGTTTTTGTTTTTTAATCATTTTTTTTTTTATCAAAAATGGGTCTAGGTAGGAGCTGGAGAGATAGCGCAGCGGTGTTTGCCTTGCAAGCAGTTGATCCAGGACCTAAGGTGGTTGGTTCGAATTCCAGCGTCTCATATGGTCCCCCTTGCCTTCCAGGAGCTATTTCTGAGCCAGGAGAAACCCCTGAGCACCGCCGGATGTGGCCCCAAAACCAAAAAATAAAACAAACAAACAAAAAAATGGGTCTAGGTGAAGGATCCAGAAAGGTAAATGGGCATTTACTTTGCATTACTATGCCAGAAATGTGGATGCTGCTCTTTTCAGTTTCTCCCAAGAAATTCTTCCTGGTCATGGACTCAAGTCTACCTGGAAGCACAGGATCATCAACACCTAAAGATTAGAGTTTCATTGATGGTGGAAAACAGTATTGTCCTCCTTGTTTTATTGCTTGTGAACCTCCTGGTGGGTGGCAGAGCAACAGAAACTCTATATGGTCTGACTTATTTTCATACTGATTTTCAAGGTTGCTTTAACGTTTCTACATTCCTTCTAATTTAGGCATTTATTACATACTTTACAAGGCACTTGTGTAATAGGATCTCAAACTTAAAAGTGGTATTGTATATACAGAAACTCTATTAATAAAAATTACTAAGTAGCATAATTTGCTTATAGTAAAAGACTTGTTTACAAGCAGGATTTCTCTATTCATAATGACTTGATTAACCATTTGAAGGTGAATTTTTCTTGCACAGTTGACTGTATGAATATTTCTATCAAATTCCTTGGGCAAAAATCTCAATTTTCCATCAATTGCTCCCAATCCTGGTGTTTTGATTTTACTTTGAACATGGGCATCTTTGAGTCTTACACACATGGATCAAACTAGGCTTTAAAATTTCTGTCCTGGGCCCAAAGCAGTGGTGCAGCAGTAGGGTGTTTGCCTTGCATGTGGCTGATCTAAGATGGACCTTGGTTTGAGTCCTCAAAGTCCCAAGTGGTCCCCCAAGCTAGGAGCAATTTCTGAGTGCATATCCAGGAGTAACCTCTGAGCATCGCCGGGTGTGAATAAAAAAATTAAATAAATAAACAAAAATGAAAGATAAATAAAGTCAGTGTCTTGTTTCTCTGGTCCATGACAGCATAGCATGGACTGTAAGAATGTCTTTGTAGGGGCCTGGGAGATAGCATGGAGGTAAGGTCATCGGTTCGAATCCCGGAGCCCCATATGGTCTCCCGTGCCTGCCGGGAGCAATTTTTGAGCATGGAGCCAGGAGTAACCCCTGAGCACTGCCGGGTGTGACCCAAAAACCAAAAAAGAAAAAAAATAATAAGAATGTCTTTGTAACTAATATCACCACATTGATAAGATTAATGGATTGGGGCCGTGAGGTGGTGCTAGAGGTAAGGTGTCTGTCTTGCAAGCACTAGCCAAGGAAGGACCGCGGTTCGATCCCCCGACATCTCACATGGTCCCCCCAAGCCAGGGGCAAATTTCTAAGCGCTTAGCCAGGAGTAACCCCTGAGTTTCAAACGGGTGTGGCCAAAAAACAAAACAAAAACAAACAAATTAATGGATTAAGTCAAACCTGAATGGTCTCTTATAGTGTATCCTTCCTCATAGCTTCTTGTTTCTTCAAAGAGCTTTTTTAGCATCTCTCTCCAGTTGTCCCATGAGATAATTAGATCCTAAAGCATTCTCACCTGACTGTATTTATAATCAAGCAAATGGCTAAGAATTAAATAATATAACCAATATAGGTACAAGGGAGACTGGGGAAATACAGAAAGGTTTAACTGTTTGATAAGTGCTACCTCTCTGACATAAAGGTCTGTGTGATTTTCACAATACCACATTGAAATAGCATGTATTTTAAGTTTTATTCCATTGCACCCACAGAAATTAAATTAGCAAGCAATTATGCGTGGATTCTACCTACCACAGCCAGTGGAATAACCAGGAAAAGGAAATACCTGGGGGTGAAGTTCAAGAGTATTTATTGAGTGCACAGCTTCTCACTTTCACCTCCATTAAAGAAGGATCTAAGACAAGCATTCCTCTTGTTAAGTTTGCAATCAACTACATTCAAAAATGGGGAGAAGGAATGAACAGAAGTTTAACTATACAGATGGTTAGCAGGCTAAGGGAAAAATGCTTTGCATCAATGATCATCTGAGATCAAGGTTAATTGGCAAATCAAAACAACTATGAGATATCACCTCACACTAGTGAGACTAGCAAACACTGTAAGACAAAAACCACATCTATTGTCATGGATCTAAGAAAAGAGGGAATTTTACCTACCACTGGTGGAAATGTCTACTGGTTCAATCCTTTGCGAAAATAATACAGACATGTCTCAAAAACAAACAAACAAACAAAACAAGAATTGAGCTTCCACTAACATAAGACCCAACCATCCCCATTCTGGGTTTCTACTCCAGAGACCAAAATCTTCTTTTCAGAAAAGACATCTGCAATCAACTGACAGAGACATATGACTCTGTCATATGTGAAGAAACTGAGGTACATATATATATAACTGATACTACTTAGCTATTAGAAAAGGCAAAAATCATGCATTTTGTCACTGCCTGCATGGAAATAGAAGGTAAAATCAGTCAGAAGAAGAGAGACAGATATAGAATGATTTCTCTCATATATGGGATATAAAGAAGGGAATAAAAATGGCCCCAAATACAGAATTTGTCAATTGGTCTACTGTACAGAGATTACCATGATGGGAAAATAGTTGTGGGGATTTGGGTGTACAAGGGGATTCTGAGATGATAAGGAGGGGAAGTAAACACCTGATAGAGACTGTGGTGTTGCTATGTTGTATTTTGGTTTAAACCCTAAGATTGATAATATTACAAATTCTGGTGACTAAAATAAAAATTTAAAAATAAAAAGTTTAACCACAAAAGCACCGAGGGGAGAGTAAATGATCACGCAAGGAGTCTACAGTTAATTCCATGACAGTATACTTCAGGGGTAGAGAAACCCTGTAACTCCTAGGCCAAGGGAATTCCCTCTATAATATTCCCAATACTTAATGTGCCTATGCAGGGGGGAAAAGAAAAACAAAAAAACACAAATAATCCTCTTTCCACACATTTATTTATTGATTGATCGATTTTTTGACATCTTTATTTTGGTGTAGATATTGAAGTTGATATCTCCAATTTTATTTTATTTCATTTTATTTTATCTTATCTTATCTTTCTTTCTTTTTGCACTCCAGCATAATTTGATTTCAGAACCGAGACAATTGTCTTTATTGCTGTAGTGCTCACTGGATATTTAATTTGATATTTCTGTATTGTTTCAATTACCTTTTTCATGTCCTTTCTCAAACTGAGGTTGAAAGCTTCTAGAAGGTCTCCACCCATTTTCAAAGTATTTGACTTCTTTTTTTATTTGTTTTTAATTTTTTCTTATTTTGTACCCCATTCTATTGCTTTTCTTTCCTTCAAACAAAGCCACATAACTCGATTTATCTAGCTCCGCCTCTTAAATAGAGGGGGAAACAAGGGAGGAGGGTACCAGGGCCAAACAGATATA
>PVKC010048407.1:0-10851 GCA_004027635.1 Crocidura indochinensis | reverse complement strand
TATACACCCAGCATGGCTCACCACTTTACTCCTAGCTCTGTGACCAGGGAACCAAATGGATTGCTGGAGATTAAACCTGGGTTCACTGTGTGCAAGGCAAGCATCCTACTCCACTGTACTAATTACTTGGCTCCAATATGTCTTTTTGTTATTTCAGCAACCAGATATTGAAATTCCTTGTTTATCTGGGTGTGTTTTTTTTGTTTCTTTCTTGGGCCACACCCGGCTGCGCCCAAGCAGTTACTCTGGCTCTGGCTGTGCTCAGAAATCTCTACTGACAGGCTCAAAGGACTTCTGCATGGGCTTCTGCATGTAGAGTCTGTGCTCCAGCCCAAGCCATCTCACAAACACATTTCAGGACAGTATAAGAAAAACTGAGGTAGGTCAAACAGTAACTAAAGTGTCTATATCTCGTTGAAATGTGTAATGTAGTTTCAGACAGATTAAGAACAGAGAAAAGAACCGAGACAACAATTTTTTTTTTTGGTTTTTGGGCCATACCCAGTGATGCTCAGGGGTTACTCCTGGCTATTCGCTCAAAAGTCGCTCCTGGCAGGCACGGGGGACCATATGGGGAACCGGGGCAATCGAACCGCGGTCCATCCTAGGTTAGCGCAGGCACCTTATCTCCAGTGCCACTGCCCGGCCTCCGAGACAACTATTTTAAAAAAAGAAAGAAAATACACATCACTGATAGTAAAATAATTTTATTTTCTTTTTTTTTTAAAAAAAGGTAGCATTTCACATAGAAATTTAGATTTCAAGATTACAGTGTGTATTTGCCAAAAGGAACATCCCTGGAGGAGGGACGGGCTCTGAGCTCCTGGGGGATTCAGACTCTGGAGAGAGTGAAGTTGAAGTATTTTTTCCCTGTTCCTCAGCTCTGCCACCAGGGCTGTGGCTTGTAAGAAAACCCACATCCATTACTTTGGGGCAACAGCTTTTTAGCTCATGTAAATAGAAAACATTTCTAGTAATAAAAGCACAAAGGTCAATAATTCAGACTTCCCACAACAATCATTTATCTGCAGCAACAATATGACAGGTGGAGATTATATTCTAAAAGTACTTTAAAGGAGGGCTTGGAACACAAAATTCTTGTGTATCATTAAATGAGTCAAAAAGAAAAAAAACTATTTTCCATATTAAAAATTTGTCTATTGTATAAGGCCCAAGAAAAAAGATCCACCAGACCTGGGACTTCTTTACCCACCAAGTGTTTGGCACAAGCCACATGTTGCCATGAGAATGGCAAGACTGACCAACTGACTCAAAGTGGTCCCATATTTTCTATCTTTCAGTATTGTGCACACAAGAGGCACCTGAGTAGCACATTGTCTTGGGAAATTGCCTGATGGGAAAATGGTCGAATGAAGTAAGTCTCCTATATCCCAGAGGCCAACTTTGCCAACCTCTCATTGAAGAGTAAAATTCCAGACTGTAGTGTCAGTGGATTTAAGACCCCCGGGAAAGTGAATGCTGGAAGAAACAGCTTTGATTCCAGCGTCTCAGGGCCAGGAGACAGGGGGAGATGGTTGAAGGCGGCCACAGGTTAAAATGTTTTAAGTGACTGTGTTGAACTATGGAGGCTCCTGACGCACAATCTTAAGGAAGATCAGTGTGCTAGTAACCATGGAAGCCTGAGGACTTGGTCTTTAGCAGAGGTGGTGGGGCAAATGCACATACCCCAAATCCAGTTCTAAAAAGTAAATATTTCCTGTAAATATGATGCAATACTGTGCAGTAAACAGTGAGGAATTGGATGCTGCTCCTGTTCTGGATCAAAGTCCTGTCCTGCTCTTGGCCAGCCAGAGCTGGGAAATGACATGTAAGGAGCTGGCTATGGTTAAAACCAGGCACCATAGTCACAACGGCCTGGAGCTTTGAGGCAGACAGTCACCACCCAAGTGGAAAAGTAGACCCCAGAGCTTTGGCTCAAAGCAAAGGTTTCATCTCACCCAGCACTTCAAACCAAGCTCTATCTCTGAGCTGACAAACACAATAATCTAGTGATTAGAAATCTCTATGAGGAATCTCTGGTTAGGAGGCAAAGCACATGTCCCAGCAGGCCACCAAACTGGCTACTGGCTGAAGGAAAACAAAAGGTGCAAATCATATCAAGTAAATGGTTGCTCAAAAGATACATCACTTCCAAGGGAACTTCAGGGGTCTAGTTTTAATGCCATAGCAGAATACCAAGACTAGACCGCAAGATCTAGATCTAGATCTGGATCTAGACAGAGTCAGTCAGTCTTCACTTACCATATCCCAGCTGTCTTCACACTGGCCTCTTGTGAATGGCTGAGCACACATTTCCCCAAGGACCCATGTAAACATTATTCAATAGATCTCAGCTTAGAAAAGCAGAGCTTGCTTTAGGTTTAGTGTTGAACATTCCAGTGCAGGCAGTATCTTAGCATCAGATTTTCCCTCATTCATGAGTACCAGTTTAGAAAGGAACACAGAGAGGATATTTCATAAGACTGTGGCTGCAGAGTCCTTTGGGTGTCAGCAGCTGGCTCTGTCCTGCAGCCAGCTGGTACATGAGGATGACCAAAGGAGCAGCAAAATGGAACTCGGGTTCTCTGTAAATTTGAAGAGTCTCGTAGCCACTGTTCCCAATTAACCCCTTGGGCCACATCTCGGTATGGCAGAATATTTCCACCTCTTGCATCAACCTGTGCTCTCCTTGTTTTGGATGGGGCTCTTCCCAGAGGGTTCCAGTGTCTCCTCGGAGGGGAGTGAGCTTTTTCTTCCAGTCCTTTGATCAGAATATTTCAAAGGACAAGAGGAGTCCACAAACATGCTAGGGATGTTACTGCCAAAGTAGATCTTACTGTTAGAGGCAATGGCCTGGTATCTTTGGAGCTGCAGATACTCCGGGGTCAGTTTGTGCTGGGAGTAAGCAAGACAAAGATTAGGAGACTTTGGTCACAACGATCTCCTTTTCTCTTACACACACACACACACACACAAAACCACTTTTTCTCCAATCGCACTCACACACACACACACACACACACACACACAACCACTTTTTCTCCAATGGCTTTTGTGTATCCCTAGCCTTTCCTTTCCCACCAGCTAGAGCATGCATACACATCCACCCACCCAATTTTCTCCAATGGTTCTTGTGTATGCCCGGTTTTCCCTCTCCACCAGATAGCACATTACTATCTCTCTGTTCCCGTATTGAAGGTCTTTCAACAAGTCCCTGTCCTCACACACAAGAAGCAGCTCATATTTTCATGACAAAGCTGATGATAATAAAAGAGTTGCAATGAGCATTAGGGGGAACAATTTTAACAGTAATTTTCTCTTAACTAAAATTTCTATAACAATTTGAAGCTTTTCAAATTGAAAAGCAATTTAAGGGGCTGGCGTGGTGGCGCTAGAGGTAAGGTATCTGCCTTGCCAGTGCTAGCCTAGGACAGACCGCGGTTCGATCCCCCGGCATCCCATATGGTCCCCCAAGCCAGGAGCGACTTCTGAGTGCATAGCCAGGAGTAACCCCTGAGCATCACTGGATGTGGTCCAAAAACCAAAAACAAAAAAAAAAAAAAAAAGAAAAGAAATTTAAAGTCTTTCCATACATACTCTCTCATTTTATCTTGGAATTTCTGCTCTTTCTATTGAGAGAGATGAACAAATCAAGGAAGAGAGTAGCAATTTCTAAGAAAGGGCTTGAGCTCATAACGCAGGGGAACTGACAACCCCCCCACACCCATCCATTACATTCTAGAACTAGAAAAGATGTGATGAAATCACCTGGCCTGGCCTCCTGATTCTCCCTAGAAGATGGATGTTTAACCTGTCTCTGATGAACAGCTACTTGTTTTTAATTTGAGATTTTTTTTTTCTTGGCAGGGGCACACCTGGAAGTACTCAGAGCTTGCTCTCAGCTCTGAGATCATTCCTGGCAGGCCTAGAGGGACTATATGGGATGCCAGTGATCAATCCCGGGTCAATATGTATAAGTTAAGTCCCTTGTACTATCTTCCCAGACCCAGATAGGTATCTGTTCATTACAGATCCCTTTGTCACACTGCTTCATTTTACTGAAACCATGGTCCAAGACACATGCAACTAAAATCACTCTGGGTTCAAGTCAAAGTCTGATGACTAGAGCAGTTTTGGCTAAAACATTTTAATGTTCCAAGATGTTCAGAACCTCCCTAGAGATCACTCATCAACCTAAATCCAGCCTGTTCTCCAGACAAAAGTCCATCTTGTACTCCATAGCCTTCCACCATCTTTCTTTCATTCTCTGAATATATTTTCTCTCCAGTTGATACACATATTACGTCAAATCTGGGCACAACAAATAATTGTTTCCAAATGCCCAATTAATATAGATCATTATCTAAGCAGCATTTTAAAAACAACATAAACAAATATCCCTTTCCTCTCACCTATGAGGTACCCCCATGTCTTCACACAGGCTTCTAACCTTCTGCCATGAAGTTCTGCCTGCTCGTTTCCTAAAGTCAGTTCTCACTTCACCTTCATCTTGTTCAACATTCTATTGTTTCCACAGTCTTGTTTTCCCAATATGTTAAGTTTAACTTTATACTGGACTTTGAAGGACAGCTCTCATCTGATTAACCTATTAAATCTTATCATTTATTCTGGACAGATTATGTGGCTCCTTTCTAATTGAAAGCTTAGGCCCTGTTTATATTTAAATCTTAAATTCTTTAAAATCTATTACACTGCCTACCAGTCTCTATCTCATTTCACAACTACTCTAAAATCAGTAACTTTATAAACATTGCCCAATCCTTCCTTGCCTTCTCAAATTCTCAGAATTCCACAGGTGTCTAGCTGCCTGTTACTGATATCCGGCTAAGCCTGCATACAAACATGCAACATAACTACAAAAAGTGTGACATTTTTGGAGGTACATACACACTACCCAATCCACTGTTCAAGTTCGCTCACTTCACGAAATTACCCATGACTAGAAAATTAGAAAAAAAAATTTTTTTGTTTTTGGGTCACACCCAGCGAGCTAGCAGTCAGGGGTTTACACTTCTGACTCTGCACTCAGAAATCATTCCTGATAGGCTTGGGGGACCATAGGGGATGTTGGGGGTTGAACCCGGGTCAGCTGTGTGCAAGGCAAATACCCTAACTATTGTTAATGCGTCAGCCCCTGAAAAAAATTTCATTAACAGCATTCAATTGGGACTGACTGCTAAAGTTACTGATTAGCACTACTGCCAATAAGCAGTCAAGAGCCAAAGACACAAAATATTTCCCCATGCATGAGCTCATCTTCAACAACGAATGTTCTCGTGCTGAAGTGCAGATGTCTCAGAGGAGCTATGAAGCTTGCCATCCCTTACTGTCTGAAGAGCAATTCTAAATGAACCTGACTTGCATCACCTGAGAAGACAATCAATATTCCTTATTTACAGATTCAACTTCAGTTTATCCGTCTGATAAGCATTGTCCTAGCACTCCACTTTGAAAAGAAACTATAAACAAAGTTCTCTACCCATTAACTATGTGCACTATGCCTTGCTAAACAAATGGATCAGCTGATGATTTAATAGCCCAACTATTAAAATTAGCTCTATCACATAAGACCATACAGTTGGGAAAACAAACCCCAAACTGTCCTGCTACCAGCATGATATGGAGAGCAGATCACCTTGTTTGAGGTGGCAAACTTGTGCGCAGCATAATATTCAGCATCTGCTTTCGCCTTTTCTCGAGCCAGGAATGCTGCATCTAGCAAAGGAAAAATGAAGGTGTGAAAGAAAGTCCCAATCTATTTCCTCACATGGGTCAGACTTCAGAATTAGCTGCCACCCAATCTTTTGAAAATGCATGAACACTAGCAGTTTCCCAATCCCAGCTCCCCTTTCAAGGGGAAATATTCCTATGAAGAGGGACGAAATCTCAGCTCTTCTGGACCACTTCATTTCCACCTAACACTGCTCCTTCTTTCCACCAGTAGAAAACCCAAAGCCTCATGCCCCACTCAAACCCTAGGTTTCAAGTAAATAAACTCATCAGCAGGGGCATGAAAACCACTGCTCTATTTACTATAGTGTCCCAAGCACTTCTGAATGTGATCCTGAACCAGTTTCACATCTAATGCTAAGAGACATAAGCAAAAGGGATTGAATGATCAGTCTTTAAGACTGCGAACAAGACTAAGAAAGAACATCATCATCTCACAATGGAAAATAAGATATTTGAAAGTTTCTGTGTAAATAAGAGCTTTGGATTTTCCTAACTAGTCTTTACTATATTTTGCTTGATAGGTAGGAAAGAAACGGGTACTGGTGGGGTTTCTTGGTTTGTATAATTGTTATAACTGATTGTGGGTAATATCTCCCTCTGTCTGAGAAGATGGTCCAAATTATGGAAGGAAATAAAAGTTAAATTACTTAGCCACAAAACAAACTAAGGGCTAGAAATGCAAAACTAGTCTGATTTGGGCCACACCCAACAGTGCTTGGGTCTTATTTCTGGCTCTACACTCAGGGATAACTCCTGGTGGGGTTCATAAGGCGTCCTTGGTTTTTGAACCTGGGTCAGCACACTGTGAAGGCAAGAACCCTACCTGCGGTATTCTCTCTCTGGGCCCAATTTTTAAATCATTACCTCCCACAGACCATATCATTCACCTGTGCCCCAATATCCCCCTACATCCTTCAATCAAAGATTGGATCCTAAGCAGTTCAGGATAGCCAGAAACTCCTTTCTCCCTGAAATACCTTCAATTTCAGATATGCGTTTTTCAGTTTCTTTCTCCATCACCTTCTGCTGAAATCGAATTTTTGCCACCTGCGCAACTTTCTCTGCTTCTATAATTATACAACAAAAGAGGATATTTAAAAACATCTCTCATTCTGGAGGAACTTAGAACCAGCAGTACAGACTCTAACATCTAATTATATAAGGTATATGGGCTAATTATTTAATTAACTTTCATATATCTATTCTATAAACAATGTAATGGAAAGGGGAGTTTATTTCTTACTTCATTGTTTTATTTTGACAGTGCTAGTTGTGTGAGAAAGGTATACAAAAGTAACAATTCCAGTCCTTCATGGAATTAAACGGCAATGATCCACAGCTAACAGGAAAAAAAGGTCGTTCGTGAAAGTGCACAGAACAAAAACCAGCAACAAAAATGCATGACTGACATTGGAAAACTTTGTAACCTATACTAAAAAGAATAATATAAAATCATGGAAGGGCTTCTGAAAGAAATCTTGAGGAAAATAAACAAGATCTAGAACATGGTAGAACAAGAAGATATGAGAAAAACTCAAGGGAGAAGAGTGCCATGTGCTAAGAGAAGACAACCAATAAATAAGAATAAGGAAGTGGACTAGAAAGCCCTGTTTTAAGTGGCAGGTCACGAAACTTAGTCTTACAAACTCAGAATAAACCGAATTATACTAGATCATTGAGTAACATGAGAAAAATAGTAATTGAGGAAGAATAGAAAAGAGAATGATTCGACATTTCAGAATGTGAACTCGTGCTGGGAGTGAAGCAGCCAAGGTCAGCTGCAGCACACACTCAAGAGGCAGAGATAAAAAAACTACTTAGAGGGCCCGGGAGATAGCATGGAGGTAAGGCATTTGCCTTTCATGCAAAAGGTCATCAGTTCGAATCCCGGTGCCCCATATGGTCCCCCGTGCCTGCCAGGAGCAATTTCTGAGCATGGAGCCAGGAGTAATCCCTGAGCACTGCCGGATGTGACCCAAAAACCAAAAAAAACAAAACAAAAAACAAAACAAACAAAAAAAAACCTACTTAGACCTTTTAAAACTATGTATTCTAATCAAAGGACAGAGAAGAGGGGAGAAAGTTTTTTTTTTGTTTTTTGTTTTTGGATCACACCCAGCAGTGCTCAGGGATTACTCCTGGCTCCATGCTCAGAAATTGCTCCTGGACTATATGGGGCACCGGGATTCGAACCGATGACCTTTTGCATGAAAGGCAAACGCCTTACTTTCATGCTATCTCCCGGGCCCCGGGAGAAAGTTTTATTGATAGTTTAAATTCAATCACTGGACTTCTTAAAGAATTTCTCAGTTCTCCGGTTCAGCCCAAGAAAGTATCTTAACACATATCTCTGATCCTGAAGAAAGTGCATAATGGAAAGGAAATGGACAAGTGGTTTCTTCTCCCCCTCTAATACGGGGGAGAAGAAATTACTCCAGAGCACAAGTCCCTATATTCTCATTAGCGTAAATACAACCTATATCAGACGAGTGTAAAGACTACCTTGTTCAAGTGACTAGAAACTTAGAAATAGGCAGAAACTCATGATACAACCTGAACAAAGCAGGAGGAACCTAGATCCTAGAATACAAGTCCAGAGGATGCTGTCTCCACTTGAGGGCACTGATGTCATTTAGGCTCTGGTAAGTGATGATACCCTAAATAAAGAGCAGAGATCAAGTTTCTAGTTCTAAACATGGGGAGCAGGCTCATAAAGAAACCCTTTAGCTGACACCACCTCTCTAAGTGTCAGAGAAAATAAAGTCATTTTAGGGCTGAGGTCTGATGAGACAAAGTCTCATGAGAGACAGCAAAGGGTGAGTGAGGAGCTGGTGTGGTGTTCCTGGGGGCAACAACCCCAGAAGCTGTCCATGGAGGGTCAAGAGATGAGCCTGGAGACATTAAGCAAGAAAGCAGAGACCACCAAAGGGCTGGAGTCCAGGGAGCCTAAAATACAGCTCACCAGCCTGGTGAGAAATGTCATCACAGAAACCAGTGATGGACAGAGAAAAATTCTTCAAAATAGCTAAGATGCAAACAAAAATGAAATAGTGCCAATGTGATAAAAATACATTTAGTATAGCCTCTATTTTGTAATCTAATGTACCAGTCAAGAATGATATGAAGCATTTTAGACCAAGAAAAAACTAAAGATGTTTTCTACTTCTTAGTCTTCAATAAATTACAATAAACAACAACAAAGAATGAACTGCAGAAGCAATGGAAAGGATAAATTATTTAATACATGAAAAGTAAATCAAAATAATTTTTATTCTAATGATAAAAATCAATGGAGGGATGAAAACAAGATGAAAGTAAAACAGTAGGTAACGGTGATGGGAGAATGACAGTCAAAGCATTTTAAGGTATTGCTTAAGAAGAGGATGATAAAGATGATTAACTTTAGACTGAGCCAGCTATGTTTGTAATTTTATAGGTAATGACTAAACATTTTAGAAATAAAACGTAAAACTTTTACTCAAGTACAGTGAAATGAATTAAGATAGCTTAGTCAATTAAATACCAATCAGAAAAGGGGAGGGAAACAGAGAAAAAAATGTGTGGTAAACAGCACAAAGTAAATAACAAATCCAAACATAATAGTAACCACAAAAAATATAAAAAGACTAAACTCACCATTTAAAAGACAGATTCTCACATTGGATAAGATAACAAAATCCAGCTATATGCTGTTTACAAGAGACATACCTAAAACATAATGACATAGAAAAGTTGAAAGTAAAAGGATGGGAAAAGATACACCAAGAAAATAACCAAGAGAAATCTGGCATTGCTATATCATCATCAGACAAAACAGACCTTATGCCAAAAAGTATGACGAGGGATAAAGAGAGTTATTACATCGCAGAAACAATTCTTCAGGGAGATGTAACAATCCTAAACCTGAATATTTTAAAAAAAACACAGCCTCAAAATATGTAAAGAAAATATTACAAACAAGCTGGCTAATCAACACAGGGTCAGAGCAAAAGATGTCAACACACTTTCCTCAACTGACAGCTCAAGAAGGCAAAAATCAGAAGAAACCAAAGAAGTGTTCTACTAGATTCAGAGAAAACTGGTCCCAGCAAATCCAAACCACAGTCAATCTTTTCAAGTACACACACACACACACACACACACACACACACACACACACACACACACACACACACACACACACACACACACACACACACAAAAAACAAGAGGTATGTACAACTCGCCACATACTTATAACCATTCACACAACAGATCATGTTTCATGACTCCAATGCATCTATAACAGGAATCAACAAAAAGGCAGCTCCACGAAAGTCAATCAGAAACTGATCACACTTTTAGTAGTTCATGAGTTAAGAGAAAAAAAATCATAGGGGCTGAAGTGATGGCACAGCTGACTGAGGTTTGATCCTCAGAATCCCTTATGGTCATTTGAACCTGCCAGCAGTGATACCTGAGTGCAGAGCCACGAGAAACCCAAGCACTGTGTGGCCAAAAACAAACAAAAAAATCATAAGGAAAATTTAAAAACTTTAAATGGGGACTAGTGAACTTTCAAAAGTTTTGAGATGTGTGGCTGGAAAGACAGCATGGAGGTAAGGCATTTGCCTTGCATGCAGAAGGACGGTGGCTCGAATCCCAGCATCCTACATTCTCCCTGAATCTGCCAGGAATGATTTCTCAGTGCAGAGGCAGGAGGAACCCTTGAGGACCACTGGGTGTGACCCAAAAACCAAAAAAAAAAAGAAGAAAAAAAGAAAAAAGTTTTGAGCTGTATCAAAGCTAAGTTAGGGGGCCGGGCGGTGGCGCTGGAGATAAGGTGCCTGTGCTAACCTAGGACGAACCACAGTTTGATCCCCCGGTTCCCCATATGGTCCCCCCGTGCCTGCCAGGAGCGACTGAGCGAATAGCCAGGAGTAACCCCTGAGCGTCACCGGGTGTGGCCCAAAAAAACAAAAACAAACAAACAAACAAACAAAAACCAAACCAAAACAAAAAAAGCTAAGTTAGAAGAAAATTTTAAATCTTAACAAGATTACACTAAAAAAGACAAATTTAAACTATTATGTAACTTAAGAACTTATAAAAAAAATC
>PVKC010048406.1:0-10901 GCA_004027635.1 Crocidura indochinensis | reverse complement strand
TACAGAGAAAGGGCTCTGCAGTTTTTTTTGGGGGGGTGGAGGTGGGGGTACAGTTTTTTGGGAGACATACATGGTTCGTCACCTGAATGCTTCGATTTTCTTGAGTGCTTGCAGAGTTTTATTCATTCCACACACTACAAGTAAGTAGCTGGCCAGGTGCTATGGCATGGGCCCAGGGTGCTGCCTTTGGAGGGGAACCAGCAGAGCCAGCGGGAGTCAGGGTATGTCTGTTGATCCCAGGGATTACTTCGGCCTCATTTATAAGTGCTACTAGGGTTGGAGTCAGCATTGGCTTTTGAGAAGTTTAGAAGGAGCAACAAGCAGTAAATGCACAGGGGAGGTGGAGAATGCTAGGGATCCTGTCCCATAATTATTGCTGAAGAAACTAGTTGCCTTTAAAGGAACAAAGTGTTGGCCAGTTTCTCTCAAGACAGCTGCAGTTTCTACCATCAGAGCACACTGTCCTTAATAGCATCTCAGAACTTCCTCCCTTCCTCTCCTCACCCTTCCCCTCCCCTCCCCTTCCCTCCCTTCCCCTCCTCTTCCTTCTCTTCCCCTCCTTTTCCCTCCCATTGTCACTTATTTAAAATATATTATACTTGAGATAACATGGTTATAATCGTGTTAATATTGATAATTTTGATTATAAATTTGTCGTACCTCTGCCACCACTGAAGTCCAAAGATCCTCACCACCACCTTTAGGTCACTTCTAGTGACCGTCTCTCCCCCTCAACCCACTGTTTCATTGAATCTCAGTTTTTTCTGTGTGGTTTTTGGGTCACACCCGACAGTGCTCAGGGGTTACTCCTGGCTCCATGCTCAGAAATTGCTCCTGGCAGGCACGGGGGACCATATGGGGCACCGGGATTCGAACCAATGACCTTCTGCATGAAAGGCAAACACCTTACCTCCATGCTATCTCCCGGGCCCCTTGAATCTCAGTTTTTACTCGAAGCCAATTTGTTATTATTTCCTTCTGTTCATACTCTTGTTTTGTTTTTTTTTTATATACCACTCATGGGTAAGATCATCTGTTGTTCGTCTTTCTTCCTCTGACTTCTTTGACTTAACTTGATACCGTCTCGAAATATCTATGCTGTAGCATTAGGCAGGATTTCAACTTTTCTTAGAATTGAATAGTAGTCCATTGTATATCTATAGCACAGTTTCTTTATCAACTCATCTGTCATTGGCAATATGGCTTGTTTCCATATCCTGGCTCCTGCACTCAGCACCACAGTGAACATAGGTTGCATGTATTTTTCAATTTAATGTTTTTGTGTTCTTGGGACAGCTTCCAAGAAGTAGAATCATTGAGCTGCTTGGAAACTCTATTCTTTTTGGAAAATTCTCCAGACTGTTTTCCATACAGACTGAACCAGATGGCATTCCCACCAACAGTGAAGGAAGGGCTTGTACTTCTTTTAGAGCCTTTGATGGTCTTTAGTGCACACTTAGTCTTGGGATGCAAATACCATGAGGTATTGGCTTTCTTCTCCAATCTGAAAGGTATTAAAGGGCCCTGTTCTTTCTGTCTCACATTTAAACAGATGCGAACCATGTTTCCAACACTACAGCATTGACTTTAGGATATATTGGCTCATCAGTCAGTCAACATGTAGCTCTCCTCTCTTTCTCTCTTTCTCTAAATATATAATATAACATATAATATATAATATTATATACATATATGATATGTAGAGATCTATGTAGATATATATCTCTGCTATATAGCTAACCCTTATTTTCAACCTTTGCTGGATTTCCTCAGTTATGATTTATTCTCCTTATTAGTTATGTTTATTAAGCATCTATGATGCACTAGTCATGCCACTGCTTTTCCTATGTTCTCCTTATCTTCCTATTCTTTCTCCTCCTCTTCCTCTTCCTCCTCTGGAAGTGCTCAGGGCTTACTGCTGGCTCTGTGCTCAAGAATCAATCCTGGTGGGCTCAGGTGGCCATTTGGGGTACTGAGGATCAAACTCGTGTCAGTTCTACCTACTGTAGTATTGCTCTGGTCTCCTGCCATATGTCATTGAATCTTGAAGCAAGCAGAAAGATGAATGTTTTTCACAGATGAGGAAGCTGAAATATGGAAACACCCAAAGTGATGGGGGGAGAGGCTCCATACCCAGGGTCATCTTCCCTCCCTATCTTTAGGTCATGGTGTGCCTGGCATCAATGCTCTGATGATGAAGGCTTCACCTCATCTGCTGCACCAGCAGCAGACCTGGACAATCCAATGAACTTTACAGATAAGTAGCTGGAGGTGCTTCTCTCTCAGCTGCTGGTTTCAAACTGGGCCTTGGGAGGGACATGGATATATGCTTGGCAGACACATCTGAAAATACTTTTGTTACCAACCTCCTTATCTTTCTCCTGCTGTGCAAGTGACAGACGTTATTTTTGCCTGGTGAAATGTGCTACTGCTACTTAAAGTCCTCATCTGAGCTGCCAGAATTGCTCTTCCTGCCTTCTGGGGGGCTTGGCGACAAGTATCTGGCATGGAGACTGAGAATTTGCAAGTTAGTGTTAAAGAGTGAGACTGCCCATCTGTCTAGATTTCTGCAGCATGAAGGACACAGTGAGTCCAACCCTATCTCAGCTTGGTCTCTGTCTCAGAGGCCTTAACATGGAGCTTTTATTTTTATCTATTTATTTATTTGTTTTGTTTCATGGGTCATACCCAGCAGCAGCACTCAGGGGTTACTCCTGGCTCTGCACTCAGAAATCGCTCCTGGCAGGCATGGGGGACCATATGGTATGTCGGGATTCAAGCCATCATCCATTCTAGCTCTACTGCATGTAAGGCAAATACTCTACCACTGTGCTATTGCTCCAGCCCAATATGGAGCTTTTAGATGGCAGGAACAGGTGTGAGAAAAGTCAGGGAGACCATCTGCATGGCATTGACAACACCCCACTCTCCCCCTTTCATTCACAGTAAGTGGGACACACATATTCAACATGGAATGCTCTGGATAACACACACACAATTGAATGCAGCCTTTATGTCACTCCAGATTCCTAATATCAGCCCAAGGAGAAACTCATATAATCACCTAGCTATATGGGGCCCACTAGTTGTTCCCCTCTTTCTCAGTCTATGAGCCATCAACAGTATTCTGGGAGATATGAATGGGATGATGAATTTGCCTCTGGTGTCTCTTTATCCTGTCTGGGAACTTCACAGTGCATATCAGGTCATTAAAGGCTTTGAAATCCTATAGTAAAGAATCTTGGTCAATTGTGTTCAAGCTGGAAATTTCCTAGTTTGTGTGAGCATCCATCTCTTTGTTCATAAAATATCAGCCCAAAGGTATTAAGGAGAATATATCTAAATTCCTTCCCATCTGTAATTTTATCTCTATATTATGTGATTTAAAAGTTAAATTTTTCTATGAATTGCCAACAGTTCCCTCAAAGAGTTGAAAATAAAAAGGAAACTTTAGTGCACAATAGCTAAGAGTTTTAAATTCATTATTCCTCCAGCTAGTTGTATTTTCCCCTTGCTTTTCTCTTTTTGCTTAATCTCAAATATTATTGTAGAGAACTAAAAACATTTTTATTATTTGCTGTTACATTTTTTAATATTCCTTGGCAGGTAGGACACTCAGTCTGACTGACAAAAATATCTGAACTACAACTACATCTTTTATGTTGAATAAATAGTACAGAGAGAAGATAGCAAGTCTGGTTTAATTAAAACCAGATATTTGTTAGTGGTTTGGAGAATAGATTAAGATAAAGGTTTGGGATGATTTTGGATTGACATTCTTGTATTTTATAACTTACAAATGGACAAGACTAGATTGCAAACACATTAGAAAATGTTAAAAAAATTCCTTAAGGATGAGCCGGAGCACAGAGGTAGGGCATTTATCTTGCAAGCAGCCAACCCAGGATGGATGGTGATTCAAATCCCAGCATCCTATATGGTCCCCTGTGCCTACCAGGGGTGATTATTGAGCACAGAGCCAGGAGTAACCCCTGAGTGCTCTCAGGTGTGACCCCAAAACAAAACTAAACAAAATAGAAAATTCCTTGAGGAAGGCTGTTTTAAAAACTATATTGATGGTTAGTGATATACTTCCAGGATTTAAGTATGGAAGGAAAAGAGTTTGCATATCAGCAGATATGTGCATAACAGCACATGGCATACAGCCTGCTTCTATGTATACCAAAACTGTAGCTCAACTTTTATCAAATGAGAGAGGCAAGGTATAGATTGTCAGCAGAAAATGGAGGTAAGCCTCTATCCCAAGCACCACTGTGATATGAACATCTGGCTTAAGTTATCCAAAGGGGGCCCTGCAGTTAGGAAAAGAAATACATTCAAAGAAACAGATCTTTTCATTTTTCATACTATACGAAAGATCAAGAAAGACCAAATGAATATATCAACAATCGGGTTGCTTGTGGATCCCACATTTTCTGTGGAAAACATAGAGGCTGGGTATGCTCTTTGCCTCCATTCAAAAAGGGTGACACATAATTGAAAGAAAACAAATCCAGAGCATAACTAATAGAACGAATATCAATTAGCTCTGATGGGTTAATACGGAACAGTCTTAATAGGAGATGCCTAAATATTGTTTATTGCTCATTGTTTGTATACATATAAACTGAGCAGAATGGTATTTACAGCTTTATATGCAAGAGGCCTGGTTCCATACTGGGCACTCATCATCCCCAAAGAACCTAAGAGTGGCCCGAAAACAATAGAGAGCCAGGAATAGCTCCTAAGCATTTCTGGGAATGGTCCTTAAACCAAAAAGAGAAAAAGAAAGAAAACACTGTCTATAGATTTGGGGCTGTATCCTGTGGGTCAGTTATTTGCTAAGGGCCCATTAGGTCTCTGAATAGCCAATTCCCTTTAACAGGGTTGATCTCCTGCCAAATTTCATGTGCAGCTTTAGAGTAATTACCGCTCATAAAGAAACACATTTTGGGGAGTACAAAGGATAATCTTTTAAGATCTCTATTAGCACCATGTTTGATGACTAGGGCCTCAGTAGACTACAGAGTTTCAAAGTTTCCTACTTAGACCACTAATGGCTCACCTTTCCCACAAGTGCTTTCACTAGGATTGTTGCAAGAGATAGAGTAATACAGTGGGAGAAGCATTTTTGAGTGTTTTTAAGCTGACTGAGAGCTAGGGGATATCCTGGAAGGACTGAGGTGGCCAGTGAAATGAATTTTTCTCTTGGCCAATGGCTAAGGATTCAGAGCATTATTGTTGACAAAAAGCAAATCCCAAGACATAGGCATGGCAGTTGAATAACCTGCAACTTGGAAAACTAGGAGATTTATGGGGTTTGGGTTTAATTCGGGGGGCCATGCCCAGTGGTGCTCAAACCTGGTGCTCCTACAGGCAAAACAGCTCCTTGAGTTTTCTCCGACTTTGAAATGAGGAGACTTAAGGGAGAGAAGAAGTAGCATTTACCTCTAAATGCACCCTACCAGGAATTTTATCTGGGGAGCAGTTCCTGAGGGGTGAGCTGATGGCATCAATCTAGTGCTGCTTCCACCCAATGTATGGGTATTCTGGAAGAAATCTGTTCTGGGAGAGCAGAAAACCTAAAGAAGTCAAGATGCCATCACAGGGGACTGTGCTGTGGACTGAGGCCTGAGGTTGGAGTTTTAAGAAGCTTCATGGGGGGCCAGAACAGTGGCATAAATGGTAGGACAGTTGCCTTGCATGCACTGACTTAGGATGGACTGTGGTTTGATCCCCTGGTGTCCCATATGGTCCCCCAAGCCAGGAGTGATTTCTGAGCACATAGTCAGGAGTAACCTCTGAGCACCACTGGTGTGGGCAACCCCCCCCCCCCAAGAAGCTACATGGATGTTTTCTCAGAAAAGCCAGATTGATCAATTCTGGAGTAAAGCAAGAGAAAGGCATGCTCAGAGGAATTAATATCAGAAGTTTTGCTGTGATGTGAGTTTTTTTTATTTTTGTTTAATTTTCATTTTTAAAATTTTGAAAGATTATTTTGGTGTTTGGGTCACATCTGGTGATTCTCAGGGATTCCTCCTGATGATGCTCAGGGACCAACTGGGATGTAGAGACTGAATCCAATTGTCCGCATGCAAGGCAAGTGCCCTACATGCTGTACTATCGCTCCAGCCCTAAAGATGATTTTCTTTTTAAAAAATTTCATCACTGAGTAAATTTATGAAGTTATTCCTGATTGGGTTTCTGGCATATACTGTTTCATCACCAAACCCATGACCAGTGTCCCCTTCCCTGCACTGTGTCCCTCCCACCCACCAGTCTGTCTCAATGAGAGGCTATATTTTTAAAACAACTTTGGATATTGATAAGGTCTCACTTTGCCACCTTCCAGCACCCCTTCCTCCCAATTGAACATTCCCCTCTACCATTGTTACAATTTTCTCTTCCCTGTCCTATTCCTTCTCCCTCTTACCTACTTCCTGTTAGAGACCAGGTCTCATGTTCCTTGTTTCAATTACCTGTGGGCATTTGTTATTCTCCTCCTATGTTTCTTTATGTCCCACTTATGAGGGAAAGTATTCTCTAAGTCTCTTTCTTACAGTCTTTAACTTCACTCAGCATCATACTCCCCAGATCCCACAGAGCAGCAATTGCATGATTTCCTTATGGCTGAGTTATATTCCATTGTGTATGTGTACCATATTTTTTTTATCCAGCCATCTGTTCTTGCTGCAGTGTGTTTTTAAAGGACACAGTGCAAATCTTTCTTGAGCTGGGGAAGGTGGAAGGCATACGTTTTTGCTTGGAGATGGACCTTATGTCAAGAAACCACATTACAGAGGATAGCCGGGCAGGCTTGGGCTTTTTGTGGTGACTGACATTAGACGGATCAGAGGGTGTGATGGGAAGGTCTTGCTAGAAAGAATTGCTAGTCAGTGTGTGCCTGGGTTCCTGTGTGAACTGTTGGGGGAAAAGCCATTAATGTCTTATCAACACAGAGCGCCTTGAAAGAAAGCTATGGTCTACTCGGCTCTGTTCTCTTAACTTTGTCATCCACCTCTAACTAGGCTCCCAAGAGAGTATGGAAGCCAAAAGGACTATGCTGGGCATTCCATTCTGCTTCAAAGGCAAATTGCTTCAACAGTCTAAATTGCTTAGACTTTATAAAATACTCCCTTTATTTCAGTTTGAAAGATTCAAACTCAAATGATACGTTGTAAGCTCTGAACATCTGAAATAGCTGCCATGATATATTTGAGAAGACTTTGTTCATGACATCTTGTATTTTCAGTACTCCTTCTTTGAATTGATACACAATTGATGATATAAAGTAATAAATTCTCTTAGGCTAAATTAAGGGTTTTGGGGGCTTTACTGGTAATTATTTAAGTCTCTTACAGAGTTAATGTAATTCAATTTTGAGTATAAATTTGATTAGAGTTTAACATGCATACTGAATCCATTTTAAACACATCAAATCAATTTTTAAAAGTAAAATGGGGCAAGCTTTTATTGAGAACTTTCAAATATCTTTGAGAAAATAGCAAGTAGCATTATTTAAATATAAACAATGTAGAAATGCTGCTACTTCTGAAATTTCCTTTTTAAATCAGATTCACACCCACTGACCATGCAGCAAATATCATGAGATATTTTGCCATAAAATAGTCAAATAACTTTATGTAATATACGTTAGTTACTTAAGTACCTTAATATATTGATGGTGTGGGTAAAAATGTGTGAGCTTTTAAAAGACTATATATAATCAGGGCCAGAGAGATAGTACAGTGGGTAGGATATTTTTCTTGCACATGTTCAACCCATGTTTGTTCCCTGGTACTACATATGGCCCCAACATAGCCTTGGGTGATCCTAGAGCACACACACTACTAAGGAAGCCACACCCCCCAAATCATCCTGGTTTTCACTCATCAAAATAGAAAGTTAGTATTGATAAGAGATATTTTTGCTGTATCAGTATATTAGAAATTCAGTATTCTGAAGAGAATTTATAAATATACATTACCTCAGGCATTCATTTTCCCTCAAAGTGGTCCCCTATTCTGTTCTATGTTATATACTAAGGATTACCTGAAATCACACATGCTAATGAGCTTTAGTGATGAAGGACAAAGATATGGGCCCAAGATTTATCATCTTCTGTGATGTTGAAAGAACATCCTGAAAGCTAAAATGTATTAATAGGAATGTTTCTATGGTTTTGTTCTTAGCCTGATTACTGTGTGGCTCTATGGTTTGGTGGCAAGTTAGTAAATCAAACCCACAGGCCTGTTGCCTCTTCTATAAAATGAGATTTTAGGCGCTAGATAGAGCTTTCGAGTGCTCACAGATTCTCATTTTACATTGTATTTCTCTAGAAAAAGAAAAATCTTGTTACAACTATAAATGAAGCTTTAAGAATGTGGACAAGAGACAAGACAGCTCAGCTCTCACCCCTTACTGAGTACAAAAATCAAACCCCTGCACATGAATATAAAAGAAGTGAACTTGGAAGGAAGGAAGTAGGTCACTGGACTTGAATGGCAATATGTTCAGTTCCTTGATTGCTTTCCTTTTGCTTTTGTTTTGAGACCACACCTGGCCATGCTTAGGGCTTCCTCCTGATTCTTTGCTCAGGAGATCATATCTGGTACCAAGTATTAAACAGGAATCAGAGTATATGTAACCATTGAACTATCTCTCACCTTTTTTTTATTTTTTAAAAACATCCTCCAAGGTTTCCTGCACTGGCTACTCTGGAGAGGCTTGCCACTGGGAACTGCCTATAGATAACAAGTAAATCCTGTCTAGCCAAAGACTGGGGAAGGCACACCAGAGCTTTATACTCTCACTGGAGATGAAGATATCTAAAACCACAAAAGCACAGGGAATTGGTCACGAGCCGATTTCCCTCTAAGAAATGAGACAGGGAGATTTCAGGACACTCAACCTGCCACCTCAAAGCCATAAACACAGTGCACAGACCATTCTGCAGGATGGTGCATATACCAGACCACAGAATACATCTCAATGCATTGAAAAGATGGAAACTATATCATCTTTGGCCACAATCGAATGAAAGTAAAAAAAAAATACTAAAGCCTGGAAGATTCATTAATAAGTGAGAATTACACAGCATTCTCAAATTAGTGGAATTAGAAATACCTTTAGGTGAATAAAAACAAAAATGTACCCAAACCTATGAAATATAGTGGCATTGGTATACAGAGATATTTTTTTAGTTCTAGACACATTTAAAAAGTGATATAGAGGGACAGAGTGATAGCACAGAGGTAGGGTGTTTGCCTTGCATGCACCCGACCCGGGATGGATCGGGGTTCAATCCCTAACAACCCATATGATCCCTTGAGTCTGCCAGGATTGATTTCTGAACACAGAACCAGGAGTAAACCCTGAGTGTCATCAGGTGTGACCCAAAAACCAAAAAAAAAAAAAAGTGATGTAGTGGCTAGAGCAAATAGGACAGCAGATAGGGTGTTTGCCTTGTACACAGCAGAATCAGCTTCGATCCCTGACATCCCATATGGTTCCCCAATCCTGCCAGGAGTAATTTCTGAGCACAGAGCCGGAATAATATCTGAGTGGTGCCACCCAGTGTGGCTCAAAAACAGAAAAATGTAATCTAGCTGAAATGATATTGATATTACTATTATTATTAATATTAATAATAACATTGTTAATATTATTAATGATTAATATTAATAATTAATTAATTATTGATATTATTACTAATATCAATATTATTAATAATAATATTTGGTGGTATTCAGGGTTACTTCTGACCCTGGATTCAGAAATCATTTTTGATGATAGGCGCTATATGCAGTCCACCTCATTTCGATCTCTGGCACTGTTTGTGGTCTCCTGAAAACTGCTAGGAGTGACCCTCTCAGCACAGAGGCAGGTGTAGTCACCAAACCAACAATAACAAAAATAACTTTACATATTAAGACATTAGTAAAGGAAGTGCAAGGCAAACTGCAAGTTAACATAAGAAAGAAACTAGTAAAGACTGCAGTGGGATAAACAGAATAGGGAGTAGGAAAACAGTAGAGAAGTCAAGGAAATCAACAACTGACTTTTAAAAATATTCATAAAAATTGATGAACTATTAGCGAGGCTAACCAAGAATGGGATTAAGTTTAGGTTGTGCTCTGATCAAAATCAAAGTCTATTTGTCTATCTCTGATTTGGAGCACACCTGGTCGTACTTAGGGATTATTCTTGGTTCTACGCTCAGGGATCACTCCTGGCACAGCTCAGAGAACCAACTGTGAAGCTGGGGATGGAACTTACATCTGTCACCTGCAAGGCAAGCACCCTACTCCCTTTACCAACCCCCAAAAACACTCTTTCAAATTAAAATTTGGTTTTGATAAATTTATCTTCTGCTGTATTGTTCTAAATTTGCCAAGGTTGAATACTCAAGTAGCCTAACTCCCTTTTGTGTAAAGTTATTTTTCTGTATTGAATTAGGCTGTACATTTTCATTCTGTGCACCCTTGTTATAGAAATGAATCATAGTTTTCTCAAAGAGCTAATCATAGCTCTAGGTTGATGTAGCATGAAGAAACAATTGTGGTTCGGCCAACCTCTTTTGATTGACTCTCAAGAGTTCTGCATGTCGTCTTACAAGGATTTATTAAAAGAATTTGAAAACTACTATTCTCAAACAGTTGGCACTGAACGAGAAACTCAAAAGGCAAGAAGAAGAAAGCGTGGGGAATTAGTGCCGAAATACTGGCATTGGAATAAAGGAGACAAGGTGAAGTATAAACCTCCATTTTAAAAAGGAACACTCCAATTTTTACTGTTAGAATTTATCCCAAGAACTAGTTCAAAAGAAAGAAAAAGTTCTATGATGATATTTATTCTGAAATTAATGACAAGAATAAAAAAAAAACACAGATAATATAAAT
>PVKC010048405.1:0-10902 GCA_004027635.1 Crocidura indochinensis | reverse complement strand
GTGAGAGAGTGGCAATTATTGTTGTTTGCATAGGCCCAGCAAAATATGGAGAAAATGGGGGGGAAAAAGTCTTGGCCAAAATATAAGGAGACATTGCCCCTCAAGGCATACTAGGTTGTCCAACCCTGAGTCATTCAATCTCTGTGGTCCCCGTGAAATTCTTTTGCACATTAGCTGTTGTTGGTGTCAGGGTTCTTTAGTTAAAGATTTTGGTTTCTGTGCATCTCCTTCATCAAAGTCAGAATGATGTGGAGCGTCCTCTAGTATCACCTCACCATTAGATAAGAGCCCTGACCTGCAAGCAGGTTGTTGCTGTTGCTAAGCTGTCTAAATGTTAAGAGAGCACTCTTTGGAATAAGTCAATGCCAGGGCAGCAGTAGGGTATTCCCTGGTAGAGGTTTGCTTCCAGGTGATGCTATAGACAATTGTGGTTGTTTCCATAGATGGTATCCATGGTTCAGGGGTGTATGGGCAATGCCCACATGCATATTACTTTATCTTTTTCAGAACCCAGTTCTTTCCCAGAATATCTTATTGAGATATCTATTGCTAGAGATTTTTAATTCTCAAAAATAAATAATACACAAGTAATAGACTTAAACAAATACTTAACAGAAGAAACGTAGATGATAAATAAGCATGTAGAAAATTAGTAAGAAAGTGAAAATTAAAACTATAATGATATCACTCACATTTATTAAAAGGGCTAAAATAAAATTGACAATACAAATGGTAATGATAATACATCGCAACTTGAACATTTTCTTTTTTTTTTTTTTCTTTTGGTTTTTGGATTACACTTGGCAGCACTCAGGGGGACATGCTCTATGCTCAGAAATTGCTCCTGGCAGGTTCGGGGGACATATAGGATGCCGGGATTTGAACCACTGTCCTTCTGCATACAAGGCAAATGCCTTACCTCCATGCTATCTCTCAGGTCCCTAACTTGAATATTTTTAATGTTACTAGTTGGCAACTAAGAATTTGGAAAACAATTTGGCAACTTTAAGAATTAATTTTAGGGACCGGAGTGGTGGTGCTAGAGGTAAGGTATCTGCCTTGCCCTAGGACAGACCACGGTTCCATCTACAGGGGTCCCATATGGTCCCCCAAGCCAGGAGCAATTTCTGAGCACATAGCTAGGAGTAACCCCTGAGCATCACTGGGTGTGACCCAAAAAACAAAAAAAAATAATTTTAATGAATACAAGTCTAGAGAGATGGCATAAGGGTTAAAGTGCTTGTCCGATTCTTTTTCAGTCCCAGGCATCACATAGATCTCATTGATATAGAACTGGGAGTAGGTTCTAAATAATATTAGGTGTGGTCCATGCTAACAAAACAAACAAACAAACAAACAAACCATAAATACTAGTGGGCCTGGAGACAGAACAATTCGTAGGGCACTTGTCTTACATAACACTAACCCAATTTTGATCCTCAGTGTTCCATATGGCCCCCCAACACTGCCAGAAGTGATTCCTGTGTGCAGAACCAGGTATAAACCCTGAGCACTGCTAGGTTGGGCCCCAAAACCAAATAATAAATAAATGAAGAAAAACTTAAACTCACCAAACACTTGTAAACAAGTTTATAGTGACTTTTGTTCTACTAAACAGGCTGGAAACAGCTGTAAGTCTTTCATTTGGGGAATAAACAAACGTTGTAGATATATAAAATGGAATGTCACTCAGCAATAAAAAGACACAAGCTATTGAGGAGGAATAAAACAACACGAATAAATCTCAAATGCATTATACTAAGTGAAAAATAGAGAGACTCTAAAGGTCATTACCGTATGATTCCATTAATAAGAAATTCTGGAAAAGTATTTAGATGAAGATAGGGAATGGAAATAATCAGTGGTTGCCAGAAAATAATGTTTTACTGCTAAAAACAGTACAGTGAAGTTTAGGGTAGGTGAAATTGTTGTCAATTGTTTTGGGTAATTAAGCATTCTTTGTATTTGTCAAAACATATTGAACTACATATATGCAAAGTGAATTTTAACATATGTAAATTTTGTTCTTAGTTTTGGTGATGTTCAGGAGTTATTCCTGGCTCTGCTGCACTCAAGAATTACTCTGGGGCCAGAGCCATAGCACAGGGAGTAAGGCCTTGCAAGAAGCTGACCCATGTTCTATCCCGGCATCCCACATGGTCCCTGAGCTTGCCAGGAGTGATTTCTGAGTGCAGAGCCAGGAGCAACCCTTGAACACTGCTGTGTGTGGCCCCAAAACAAAAACAAAAACAAACAAAAAGGATTACTTTTGGCAGTGCTCTGGGGACCATATGGGATGCTTGGGATTGGCAGATTGGCAATTCTCAGATTGGCATTTTGCAAGGCAAGCACCTCCCCATTATATTATTACTCCAGCCCCCAGTATGTGTCCATTTAAATTATAGTATTGGGGCCAGAGAGATAGCATGGAGGTAAGGTACTTGCCTTTCATGCAGAAAGTTGGTGGTTCAAATCCCAGCATCCCATATGGTCCCCCAAGCCTGCCAGGAGCGATTTCTGAGCATAGCTCCAGGAGTAACCCCTGAGCTCTGCCAGTGTGACCCAAAAACAACAACAACAAAAAAATTCTAGTCCTTCATTTCCTCCTTTATCTTTTTTTTTTTTTTTAATTTGGTCTCGTATTGGTGGCTTAATACTTTCTTGTCTTAGATTTTGGTAATATGCATATTATCTGCACCAGAGGATGATTTAATTGAACTTGCCTCACTGAATTTTTCTCTTCTGCATCTAGATAATTCTTGTTCTAGGCCTCAGAACCATAATTATCTGTGGTTTTAGCCCCTACTTTTTTCTTGGTTTTGAGGGGTTTGGGAGTGCCAAGGATTAAACATGGAGTTAGCTGCATACAATGCAGCTTACCTACTGTACTATCTCTGTAGCCCAACAGGGCATTTTTTTCCCCCAGATTTTTGTACCACACCTAGCAATGCTCAGGGATTATTCCTGGCTCTGTACTCAAGAATTACTTCTGGTGAACTCAGGTGACCATATGGGGTTCTGGGAATCAAACTAGGCTCACTTATGTTCAAGGCAAGTACCTTTCTACCCACTGTACTATTTCACCAGCCACTTCCCTTGCCTGGCACAGTTTTAAGTTTAGTTATTGTAGCTTGGGTCTCTTGTTTATAATGTTGACTCTGTGGTTTAAATAAATATGTATATCTCACCTCTATACTACCAATGTACCCAAGGCCCCTGTTACCTTTGGTCTTAAACATGTAATTAACTTTACTCTTAAGTACCTATGTCTTCTTTTTTTTCCTAATTCTTGTCAGCACATACCAGTATTAAGGTGAATGACAGCAAGGATAAGATAATAGAAAACAATAAAGCAAATAAAAAATTGACTTTAAATTACGATATAACTTTAGTTGCTTATTTTTTTTTTGATTTTTTTTTGGGGGGGGGGTCACACCCGGCAGCGCTCAGGGGTTACTCCTGGCTCCATGCTCAGAAATTGCTCCTGGCAGGCACGGGGGACCATATGGGGCACCGGGATTCGAACTGATGACCTTTTGCATGAAAGGCAAACGCCTTACCTCCATGCTATCTCCCGGGCCCTAGTTGCTTATTTTTATTGGGACCTCAATTTTAAAATATGCAAAATGAAGCAGTTCTACTACATAATTTGATAGGATTTTCTAATTAAAAACCTAATCTCCTGTTACTTTATATTACTCTTATTAAAGGTTTTTTGTTGTTGTCGCTATGTTCTCTTATTGATTATGAGATAAAGTAGAGGTTAAAACAATTGAAAGAATTAGGGGCTGGAAAAGTGAGTAGGATTCTTTGCTTACAACTGATTTGTTTGTTTGTTTTGCTTCTGTTTTTGTTTTTGGACTACAACCTGGCATTGCTCAGGGGTTACTCCTGGCTCTGACTCAGGAATCATTCCTGGCATGTGGCTGATGTGGGTTTGATCCTCAGCATCCCATATGGTCCCATGAGCCCACCAAAAGTTATTCCTGGGTTCAGAAACAGGAATAAGTCCTGAGCACTGATGGGTATGGCCCAAAATTCAAGTAAAAATTTTTTTGATAATATAAACCTTGAAAATAAAGTGTCTTAAATTGAATGTATACAGAGTTGATGTCGTAAAGTAGCGCGCGCACACAAACACACACAAACACAAATAGACTGGCAAAGGAGAAAACTTGAGGAGGTGGTATTAGTGTCAAAACAAACAAGATTTAAATTTCAAATATTTGTAAACTCAGGGTATTGACATTTATTCGGTGCCAGAAAGATATTACAGAGGGTCAGAAGCCTGCCTTGCATGTGGCCAAATCCCTGCTTTGCATATGGTCCCTCAGTACCAGGATTAATCCTTGAACACAGAGTCAGGAGTTAAATACTTCTAGGAGTGATCCCTATGCCAGGAGTAAGCCCTGAACACAGATAGCTATCGCCCAAAACAAAGAAAAATAAATTTATTAGAATTGCGTAGGACCAGAATTCAAGTCTTTCAACTTCTTAGTTATTGTCCTAACACTATACTTTGTGATGTACTTTATTATGCGATTTAGTTAATGTATAAAAATAGAGATACGCTCATGAAAAAAATATCTTATACTTTATTCTTATAGGTTTTTTTAACCACTTAACTTATTTTCTGGCTGCTGGTGCTCTTACTTTGGGAATCGGTTTCTTTGCTTTAGCATCAGCCTTGTGGTTCCTAATTTGCAAACGAAGGTAAGACTCATTAAAATAACTTACTTTTTTCTTTTAAAAACTGAATGTAAAATTTTTTCTGCTGGTACTAAACTTAAATAATAAACATAATGATAATTCTATAATATATTTGTTTATAGACCTTTTTGCGCATAAACTAAAAATATGGAACACTTCACGAATTTGCATGTCATCCTTGCACAGGGGCCATGCTAATCTTCTCTGTATCGTTCCAATTTGAGTATATGTTCTGCAGAAGCGAGCACTGTTTATAGACCTTTTAATTGAGAATTGAATGCTTTATATATTTGAAAGAGTCTAAACAAAGAATTTCTAGTGGTATGATTTATAGTACTATTATTGTAATATCACTCTCATGCATTAAAATTTGAGGAAGAGAGGACAGAGAGATAGCACAGCGGTAAGGTGTTTGCCTTGTATGTAGTGATCCAGGACAAACGGTGGTTCAAGTCCCAGCATCCCATATGGTCCTCAAGCACCTCCAGGTGTAATTCTTTTTCTTTAACAGATATTTGAGAGCTGGGTATGGTCTACATGTCTTTTGCCATAGATAGAAAAATAAAATACTTGACACCTCAATTACTTTCAAACTTAAAATTTGATGTTCTTATTTGATTAAAATTATAATGAGCCCGATGCTGAAGAAGATGATACAGTGGGGAGGGCTCTTGCTTTGTACACAGCTACCTGGGTTCATTTTTTTTTTTTTTTTTTTTTTTGGTTTTGGGGCCACACCCGGCGGTGCTCAGGGGTTACTCCTGGCTGTCTGCTCAGAAATAGCTCCTGGCAGGCACGGGGGACCATATGCGACGCCGGGATTCGAACCAACCACCGTAGGTCCTGGATCGGCTGATTGCAAGGCAAACACAGCTGTGCTATCTCTCAGGGCCCCTGGGTTCATTTTCTAGCACTACATATGGTCTCCTGATCATCACCAAGAGTGATCCCTGAGCACAGAGTTAGGGATAGTCTCTGAGCACCTCTGGATGCGGCTCCATAATAGATATTGTAATACTGTCTTTTCATCTTTTCTAGTGTTCAATATCCCAGAAAAAGAATATTTTCTGCTCGTTTCACATGTATTAGAAAACTGGGATTTTTTTTACTTATTATCTCAACAAATATTCATCAATTACCTGGTATTGTTTGAAGTGATGAGAATGTAACTGTGAGCAAGTCTGAAAAGATTCCTGTTTCACAGACTTTCAATGCCCTTGACTGAGAGGAGACACTTACTGAACAAGTAGAGGCAATGGTCAGGGGACCTCTCGTTAGCTACTTTGTATTTAATATGAGTTATAAAGAAGAACTCAATTTGAGGAAGAAATAATAATGAGACTAAAGAGGTATTAAGGGCTAGTTTACATAGGGATTTGTAAGAATAGGAAGTCTGTATCTTATTTGTGCCATTAGAATTTTCTAATAAGCAGGATGATATTTCTATTATAATAATAACTAACATTGAATGCTTATTATGTACCAGGCACTTTGCCAAGTACTTTTAATGTAATATCACTTATTCATAGCAGTTCCATTAGTTTGCATAATATTCCCCTTTTAAAGACTTTGTCATCTATAGATGATTTACATGTCTGTAATAATTTAACATTTCTAAATATAACATATAATAGTACAAGGATGTTAAAATATAATCATGAATTTCAACAAGTATTTTCCACTTAATATAGTTGAGATTAGTTTGTGTGTGCTTTTTCTACTATATATAATATTTTTGAGATAATTTGTTATTTTTATCTGCAGTTCTTTTTTTTTATCGATGAGTAGTATTTCATGTATATCTATACATGGTTTGTTTATATATTCTCCTTTTCTTTTTTTTATATACTTCTTTCCATGAATGTTTGGGTCATTTTTAATTTTTTGCTTTTAGGAATAAGCTGATATGAACATTTTTGTATTTTTGGTAAATGTGCATTTATTTCTCTTGAGTAGTACTTCTACTAATATGTAAGAATAGAATTGATGTATCATGTAAGTTTATTCAAAATTGCCCATCTTCTAAAATAGGCATATACTCCCACAGCAATGTATGAGCACTCTTATAATATATATACAGTGATAAGAAAGTAGCTTGCAGTTTACTAAAATTTGAGTAGAACTAAAGAGCATCATGTTAAGTGAAATAAATTAGAGGTGAAAGAACAAACATGATCTCATTCATCTGTGTAATATAGTGCAACAAATAAGGGATTAGACAGAAATGAATGGCATACCCTTGACTTTGGTTGTAGAACTGATATTATAAAGTTGAGCTATTTTATTTTATTTATTATTTTTAATTTTATTGGGGGGTGGGCCACACCTGGTGGTGCTCAGAGGTTATGCCTGACTTTGTGCTCAGAAATTGCCCCTAGCAGGCTTCGGGAGACCATAAGGGATGCCAAGAATTGAACCTGGGTCTGTCCAGGGTTGGCTGTGTGCCAGGCAAACACCCTACAGCTGTGCTATCACTCTGGCCCTATTTTATTTTATATATAATATCTTCATATATCTAATATCCTCATACATCCAGCATAGTCAGTGCCATCTAGGCTGGCAGTTCTTCAGGAGAGAGCTCAGAAAGCCACAAGTACATATATGTGCACTATAACTTGGTCTCACTACTCAGTTAAGAGAGCACTGAGATTTTAAATTTCCATGAGCCTAAAGGCTACCCAACAAGAACTACACAACTGATCCATAAAGCTGAGTTGGAGGGGGTTATAAAGAAGGTGCACTGGAAATTTTGGGGGAGGGAGATAGGTACACTGGTGATGTTTGTGGTTACATACATAGGAAACCATCATTAACAATATCGTAAGTCATAGTGCTTGTCTTGCACATAGATGATCCTGGCACCCCATCTGGACTTCTGAGCTCATTAAGAGTTATCCCTGGGGCCAGAGAGGTGGCGCTAGAGGTAAGGTGTCTGCCTTACAAGCGCTAGCCAAGGAAGGACCGCGGTTAGATCACCGGCATCCCACATGGTCCCCCCAAGCCAGGGGCAATTTCTGAGCGCTTAGCCAGGAGTAACCCCTGAGCATCAAATGGGTGTGGCCCAAAAACAAAACAAACAAAAAAAAAAGAGTTATCCCTTGAGGCTGGAGCGATAGCACTGCAGTAGGGCGTTTGCCTTGTACTCGACCAACCCACGACAGACTACGACAGACTACGACAGACTACGACAGACTCCGGATTGATTCCTAGCATCCCATATGGTTCCCGAGCTTACCAAGAGCAATTTCTGAGCACATAGCCAGGAGTATCCCTGAGTGCTGCTGCCGGGTGTGACCCCCATTCCAAAAAAAAAAAAAAAAAAAAAGAGAGAGAGAGAGAGTGATCCCTAACCATAGCAGGGTGCAGCCCAAAAACAAAAATAAAAATTCCTGAATGCCAATCCTAATATGCTATATCAACAGATGCTACAAGAGCAGATTTAAACACTGCTAGAGCAGGTTTCTACCACTACAGGGTATAGTAAACAGACTACGTTAAAATAATGCATTCCAGTTCCGTCTTTCTCAAACCCTAGTGAGAAAATCTATACATTAGCTTGCCTTTACTTTGCTATTAGAATAGCTAGGTCAGCACAGATGGGACAATTTATTATGCGGCCTTAGATCAGTGGTTTTACATTTCTGTCCTCTTGGATGTTGAAAACCACTGTTTTCAATAAAACATAGTTTAAAGTATCTATATATAAAAGAAGTAGCTTAACTTACAGTCAATGAATAAAATAGGTATAATGAAATTTGTAGCATATGTGAAGGGAACTTATAAATTGTACTTTCATCAGTATATTACCTTATTCTTTAAAACTATGTGGAAATATTGAACAACTTAAATTGGTTTATTATAGAATTAATATTTAGTAATATTATTTCTTAAATATTTTAGAGAAATATTTCAAAATCTCACATGTAAAGAAACTGATAAGAAATGGAAACAAAGACCATCAAAGGAGCAATTTAAATCTCAGCCAAATTGCGTTTTTATTTCTCGAAATTTTCATTCGGGATCATTCCAGGTACAGGTAGAGTATATTTTACAGCACTCTTCATAATAACTTGTTTGGATTGTATGTCATTTGCATTGTTGCCTTTATAATTTTTGAGGGGTCTCACCCAGCAGTGCTCAGGGGTTACTCCTGGCTCCATGCTCAGAAATCGCTCCTGGCAGTCACGGGGGACCATATGGGGCACCGGGATTCGAACCGATGACCTTTTGCATGAAAGGTAAACGCCTTACCTCCATGCTATCTCCTGGGCCCGCCTTTATAATTTAAATACAAGTGTCCACTATTACTTCTAAATTTGGAGGATGAAACATGGAGTTAAGTGGTTAGAGCCTATACTATAGGAAACTGAAAAGCTAAATGAAAGTGTGTTTTTTCAGTTGCTTCTCTATGTAGCCCAAGAACCTACATGCCCTGTAGTTGTTGTTATAATGATGAAGAGAAATGATATAGAAAAAGCAGTAAAATTACCACATTTATTTGAGGAGAGAGGTTTGGAGATAAGAGTTAAATCAGAGAACTAGAAATGAATCAAGAACAGTAGTGGAGGGCCTTGGGTACTTTACTTGTAGGAAAACTGCCGTGATTTGTTCATAAAAATTATGAAGTTGTGCCGGAGAGGTAGCATGAAGGTAGGGCATTTGCCTTGCATGCAGAAGGACGGTGGTTCAAATCTCGGCATCCCATATGGTTTCCCGAGCCTGCCAGGAGCGACTTCTGAGCGTTGAGCCAGAAGTAACTCCTGAGCACTGCCAGGTGTGACCCAAAAACAAAAACAAACAAACAAAAAAATCATGGAAATTGAGGCAAGAGTGATGAACTGCTGGTAGGGCATTTGCCTTGCATAGGGCAGATTTAGGTTCAATAGATTTTTGTCATATCATACGGTCCTCTGAGTGCTTGCAGAGTAACTTCTGGATGCAGAGTTAGGAGTAACACCTGAGCATCGCTGAGTGTGGCTCCCAAACAAAACAAACAAAACCAAAAAAAAAATCATGGGAGTTAATATTGCTGTAACCATGTTACCCAAACTAGTAAATTAAAAAAATAAAAAAATTTGGACCAGAGAGATAGCACAGAGGTAGAGCATTTGCCTTGCACTTGACCAACCTGGGAAAAACCTAGGTTCGATTCCCGGCATCTCATATTATTCCCTGAGTCTTCCAGGAGCGATTTCTGAGTGCAGAACCAGGAGTAACCCTTGAGCACCGCTGAGTGTGGCCCCCAAACCAAAATAAAAATAGATAAAGTTAAAAAAAAAAAACTAACAACAGGGGCTGGAGCAGTGGTGCAAGTGGTAAAGCATTTGCCTTGACCATGCTAGCCTAGGATGGACCACGGTTTGATCCTCTGGAGTCCCATATGGTCCCCCGAGCCAGGAGCGATTTCTGAGCGCAGAGCCAGGAGTAACCCTTAAGCATTACCATATGTGACCCGCCTCCCAAAAAACCCTAAAAATAATAAAAATGTTAGGGGGCAGAAGTGATAGCACAGTGGATGGGGCATTTGTTTGTTTGTTTGTTTGTTTTTGTTTTGGGGTCACAACCGACAGCGCTCAGGTGTTACTCCTGGCTCCATGCTCAGAAATTGCTCCTGGCAGGCACGGGGGACCATATGGGGCACCGGGATTTGAACCGATAACCTTTTGCATGAAAGGCAAATGCCTTACCTCCATGCTATCTCCCGGGACCCGGATGGGGCATTTTTGCCTTGCATGCAGCCAACCTGAGTTTGATGCCTCAAATCCTATAGTCTTCCAAGCCCACTAGAATTAGTCCTTGGGTACTATCAGGTGTAGTCTTCAAAAAATGATAGAATAATAAAATGCTTTTTGTTTTTTGGGTAACACCCAGCAGTGCTCAGGGGTTACTCCTGGCTCTATGCTCAGAAATCACTCTTGGCAGGCTCGGGGGACCATATGGGATGCCATGATTCTAACCACCATCCTTCCGCAAGCAAGGCAAATGCTTTACCTCCATGATATCTCTCTGCCCCTAAAATAATAAAATGTAAATAAAAATTAAATATACTGGGGCCCTGGAGATAGCATGGAGGTAAGGCATTTGCCTTTCATGTAAAAGGTCATCGGTTCGAATCCCGGTGCCCCATATGGTCCCCCGTGCCTGCCAGGAGCAATTTCTGAGCATGGAGCCAGGAGTAACCCCTGAGCACTG